>JANAVB010014147.1:0-147500 GCA_029216955.1 Iris pallida
ATATAATTAAAACAAAGAAAAGAAAGAAAAAGAAAATAAAAATCAAACATAACAGAGCGCAAGGCTTGAACTCGGCCAAGGGGAACAGGGGGGGTTTAAGACCACACGCTGACCACAGGAGCCTTTGGGCTCGTATGTGAGAAAAGGGTTAACATTAGTTTTAAGTAGGTTTTTACGTTATGGGTTTAAACCCGATAAATCAAATCCGAACCCGTTAGTCCATTCAAATTTCATTTCGTATCCTCGTGTCCTGACAGTTTAGGGACACGAGTCTTGTATCAGTGCCAAGCACGACACGCACGAGTCCTAAAATGCGTGTCCGAGCACAGGGTTGGGGTCGTCGTGTCTGGACGAACAACGTGTGTTGATTTAGGACACGCACGACACAGTTTAAAAGTGTTACTCACGTGTCCGGCGTCGGGAAGGGGTTTTCGAGCGTGCTGACGGCGGCTAGAGGCGTTGTGGCGGTGGCGCTCGGGTGCGCTCGACTCAGTCGTCGTGGCGAATCGAATGGTGGTGGTGGATGGGGGTGATCGTCGATGGAGAGGTGGCGCTGGGGTCGCCGGAGTTAGGGTTAGGGTTTAGGCTCGTCGGGGAAGAAAGGGAGAGTGCTGGCAAATTGCAGCAAGGCCCCTGGAGTTTGGGGCCTTGCACAAAACCCTAAACCTAATCGGTTTGCAAATAATAATTTGCAAACTGATATCAAAACAATTTAATTAATTACAAACTACTATTAAAACAAATTAATTTATTACAAAGTGATATTAAAACATTTCAATTAATTGCAAATTGATATATTTGATTTAAAAACTATTTAAAAGTCATTTAACAATTCTAGAAAAAATCTAAAAATCATAATAAGTTAATTTAAAGCTAAATAGGTCATTAGCAACTAATTAACACTAATTAAATTAAATTTTGAAAAATAGGGGCTGACACTATTTGCTCTTTGAGACTCGTCTTCATCCTTTTTGAAGGGCCTCAGAATTGGATGCTACTGTATTATTTTTATCATTGGGAAGGGATGAAGTGGCATCCCCATCATCTGATGTAGGGTTGTTTGTATCCTGGTTACTGCTATTTGTTTTAGTATCAGAACCAGAATGACCTTGTGCTTCGACTGTTTCCCCCTCATGGGTCTCGTTGGCTGTTGACATCTCTGTATTTTCTTCCGTTACAGCATTCTCCCCTGATCGCGGTCGATACTCTGTCGACCCCGTCCATCAGCGGCCGATTCGTCGGAGTTGTATAAAATTTTGTACACCTGACATCCGCTCGCCCTACGTGCCAGATCCGGCGCCCCTGATCGCGGCAGATTCTCCGCCGATTCGCCGCCGACCCCGTCCATTAGCGGCCGATTCGTCGAAGTTGTACAAAATTTTGTACATCCGACATCTGCGATGGCAGATGATGCTGCATCCAGCTACTCCGTCGCGACTGGCGGTGGCGGTGCACACAACCCATATTATCCTAATCCGAAGGATCCATATTTTCTGAGTTCTGCTGATCAACCAAGAAATATCATTACTCCTATTATTTTTCGTGGACCGAACTATGCTGAGTGGTCTCGGTCGATACGTCTCTCCCTGATCTTTAGAAAAAAGATTACTTTTCTGGAAGGTACTGAAGTCAAACCTGTTAATGATGCTAGTAAATTGCTTGATTGGAGATGCGTACAAGCACTATTGGTTCAATGGGTTCTTAATACCATTGATCCGTCTCTGAAGAAATCTTTGCCGTACTTTGAGGAGGTTTATCCATTGTGGAACTTGTTGGAGAAAAGATTTATTGTTAGCAATGGCACTCAGAAGCAACAAATTAAGGTGGCTTTGGCTGAGTGTAAACTGACGGCGTGGATGTCTGTGGAAACCTACTTTAGAAATTTATAGTCTTTGTGGGATGAACAAGCTGCTTATTTCCCATTGCCTACTTGTACCTGTGGTGAACTTGCTGCAAAGCTACAGGCTATGAGGGATGAAGACCACTTTCAGGACTTTATGTATGGGTTGAATGCTGAGTTGTACGGTCATACCCGATCTAATCTTCTGGCTCAGGATCCTCAGCCAAGTTTAGATCGGGCATACCAGGCAGTTCGTGAGGAGAAGAATATACGAAAATTTTAGGTCCAATCCGCTGCTGAGGAGGTGATGGCGCTGGCTATCAAGACTTCACCTCATATTTCTACTACTTCTAATAGTAGAACCTCAGATTCCAGGGACAAATCAGGTATGATCTGTACTCATTGCAAAAAAATAGGTCATGATGTTACAACTTGCTTTGCCAAGATTGGCTATCCAGAGTGGTGGGAGACTCGTCCTCGGCGTGAGAGCGGACGTGGTGCTGGTGGTGGCAGAGGCTCGGCACCACAGCAGAGACGTGATGGGGGACGTGGTGCTGGTGGCGCAGGGGTTGTTCATCATGTCGCCGCTGCTGGTCATGGTGTCCCTGCTGGTCTTGCTGGAAGTTTGGCAGATATGATGCATGGAGGGTATCCTTCACCACTCTCAGGTGAACAATGGCAGAAACTGATGAGCTTGCTGGGTAACGACAATCCTTCCAACCCTGGTACTTCAAACTCTGATCGTCTGATGGGTAAGAATTCTTCTGTCACTTGGATATTCGATACTGGGGCTACTCTTCATGCGACATGTTCTCGTGATTGTTTAGTTGATTGCTTTGAGGGACCTGTCTGTCATGTGACTTTGCCTGATGGGAGCACTATTGAGGCTGTTCTAAGAGGCAAAGTATTTTTGACTGCTTCATTGGTGTTGACGGATGTTCTTTACGTTCCGACATTGACTTGCAACTTGATCTCTGTTTCACAATTGATTTGTGCCAGAAATTGTGATATGTTATTTACTCCTGATTTGTGTTTTGTTCAGGACCGAAGTACGAGGATGGTGATTGGAGCATGTGAACAAAGGGGTGGACTTTACTTCTTGGGGGAGGTTCCAGCTTCTTTGGCTTCGGTGATCCTGGCATGCAGAAAGAGTGATTCCGAGGTTTGGCATAGTAGACTAGGGCATCCTTCAGATAAAGTAATACATACTTTACCTTTTCTCTCTGGTAGTAGTATGTTTTCTCATAAGGCTTGTGATATTTGTCATCAAGCTAAACAGACTCGTGATGCTTTTCCTGATAGTAGTAGTCGTGCTTTGAGATGCTTTGAACTTATCCACTGTGATCTGTGGAGACCATATAGTGTTCCGTCATCTAATGGGGCACGCTATTTTTTGACTTTGGTGGATGATTTTTCTAGAGCTGTTTGGGTTATTTTGTTGAAGGATAAGTGTGCTGTCTATTCTATGTTTCTTAAATTCATTGCTATGGTGAAGCGTCAGTTTGGGGTCGATGTACGTCATGTGCGGAGTGACAATGGCACTAAATTTAATTGTTTACGAGATTATTTTTCATCTCAAGGTATATTGTTCCAAACATCCTGTGTTGGGACACCTCAACAGAATGGAAGGGTGGAAAGAAAACATCGACATATTTTAAATGTCGCCAGGGCATTGAGATTTCAGGGTTCTCTTTCTGTGAATTTTTGGGGGAAATGTGTTCTGGGTGCATGTTATCTGATCAATAGAACACCTTCTAGTATCTTACATTTTAAGTCTCCTTATGAAGTTTTATATGGTTCGGCTCCTTCGTATGATCATCTACGTATTTTTGGTTGTCTGTGCTATGCGTATGATTTGAAATCTCGACATGATAAATTTGCTAGCAGGAGTAGAAAATGCATCTTTGTTGGGTATCCACTTGATAAAAAGGGATGAAAACTGTATGATTTGGAGACTGGTGATTTTTTTGTGTCCCGTGATGTAACTTTTTATGAAAAAGAATTTCCTGGATGTGGCTCTGCTAGCGAGATGTCTTCTGCGACACGCCATACATCTGTTGAGGGGCCGGGAGACGATATAGAGACTTTTGGGATGGTGTCGGCAAAGGTGGCTGAGGCCGGAGTGGTTGCTAGTGGCGCGGCATCGAGTAGCGAGGATGCACAGGTAGCTACAGAAGTATTGACAGGAGAATCCGCTAGGGGTAATGCGGATACTACTGATGATACAGGGGATACAGTGTTGCCAGAGGTGCCCGACGAGGTAGTATTGGGAAGAGGAATGAGAAAAAAGTCATAGTCAGTGAGATTACAGGATTTTGTGACGAATGTTGTTCGAAGTAAAAGTCCCCCCCTTCACTACAGTTCATCTGTTCCCGTCACTTCCTTAGGTACTTCGTATCCTCTAACACAATTTCTAAGTTATGACATATTTACTGCTGGACACAGAGATTTTCTTGCAGCCATCACTGCAGGTGTTGAGCCTACTTCATATCGCCAGGCCTCGCGAGATTCAGGCTGGCGCGTGACTACGCAAACTAAAATACAGGCTCTGGAAGATAATGGGACATGGAGCCTTGTCGATTTGTATCCTGGAAAGAAAGCATTGGAAAGTCGATGGGTGTATAAAATCAAGTACAAATTCGACGGAAGTATTGAGCGCTTAAAAGCACGGCTGGTTGTGTTCGGTAATCATCAGGTTGAGGGGATCGACTATTCAGAGACATTTGCCCCGGTAGCTAAGATGCCTACAGTTCGGGCGTTCTTGGCTGTTGCAGCTGTGAGAGGCTGGACTTTGTACCAGATGGATGTGCACAATACTTTTCTTCATGGAGATCTGACAGAAGAAGTATATATGAAGTTACCGCCAGGTTTTTTGCATAGTGAACCCAATAAAGTGTGTCGCCTACGTAAATCTCTATATAGATTGAAACAGGCACCACGTTGTTGGTTTGCTAAGCTGCTGCTTCTCTAATATCCTATGGATTTGTTCAATCTCATTTCGATTACTCCCTTTTCTCTCTTTTTAAAGGGAAGGTAGAGTTGCATGTTCTGATCTATGTGGATGATATGATTGTGTCTGGTAATGACTCAGGTGCTTTAGATGCTTTCAAAAAGTACCTTAGTTCTTGCTTTCACATGAAGGACCTTGGTGTGTTGAAGTACTTTCTTGGTATAGAGGTGGCTCGAAGTGCAGAAGGAATTTTCTTGTGTCAAAGGAAGTATGCTTTGGACATCATTTCAGAATGCGGCTTGATGGGGTCTCGACCTGCTGGTTTTTCCATGGAGCCCAATCGCAAGCTGGCAGAATCGACTAGTCCAAAGATGGAGGATGCAGAGCCTTATCGGAGGCTGGTTGGGAGGTTGATTTATCTATCATTTACTCACCCTGACTTAGCCTATGCTGTGCATATCTTGTCTCAATTCTTACAGGAGCCTCGATAAGATCATTGGCATGCTGCTTTGAGAATTGTCACATATCTCAAACATGCACCGGGATAGGGTAATCTTTTGATAGCTGATTGTGATCTCCGTCTTTCTGGTTGGTGTGATTCCGACTGGGCAAGTTGTCCCTTGACTCGCTGCTCTATTACGGGCTGGTTGGTGTTTCTAGGGGGGGTCTCCTATTTCTTGGAAGACCAAGAAGCAACAAACTGTTTTCCGATCTTCCGCTGAAGCTGAATACCGATCTATTGCTGCGCTTGTTTGTGAGTTGAAATGGTTGAAAGAGTTATTGGTGTGTTTGGACGTTCGCCAGGAGTCTGCTATGTCAGTGTATTGTGAAAGTCAGTCAGCCCTGCACCTGGCTCAGAACCCGGTATTTTATGAGCGCAGTAAGCATATTGAGGTGGATTTGCATTTTGTTCGCGATACAATTAGAGATGGCACCGTAATAGCTCGCATGTTCCTTCTTCTACTCAACTGGCTGACATCTTCACTAAGCCCCTTGGAAAGCATGTGTTTGATTCTTTCCTTCCCAAGTTGGGCATTTGTGACTTGAATGCTCCAACTTGAGGGGGAGGGGGTGTTAGATTGTTAGATTATATTTGTAATATAAATATGGCCCATAACCCATAAGCCCAAATGTAGACACTATATATATTGTAACAATCCCTAGCAATGAGAACAAGACATTATTATTTCCTACATTTTTTTTCTTTTCTTGGTTCGTTGCTTTAGTGGATCTGGGAAAAAAATATCACAAAGAAACATAGAAACTTGATGAGTAGAATATACAACATATTTAGGATGTCGAAATCTATAAAACAATGGATTTAGCTAACCTATATGATAACAACAAATTCAGATTAATAAAGAAGCATACTGAAGTACAAATTAATTGTGATAAGATAATCGGGAGTATATAAATAGGACGAGATATATGTGGTTTCTAGAAAATCTTAAGTAGCAAGTGTGAACAAAACACGTTGACTTCTTATGTAATCAATCCAAAATATTTTAATCATAGATAGAAACACAAATATTGAAATGAAAAATTAATCAACAACATTTAAATCATAGACAGAAAAAATTGAAAATAAAATCAATCAAGAATATTTTAATCATAGACCGAAACACATACATTAAAAATAAAATCTACATCATTTCAAATTTATGACCAAAAAAGGCTAAAAATAAAAATAATATTATTGTTAAATTTAACAAAATATTTCCTTCAAATAAAAATGATGTCAAGGATGTTCTAGAACTCACCATGCAACGATCTCGAACGTGTTTACTTGAGTAATTGCAACAGATCAACAAATTTAAAAGAGATTATGAGAATCACAACAAAATAATCGAAAAATATTTTTAGATCGAATTGGAACTCACCGAGAAAAATCTCACCAAAGGACCCACTATCGATCTTGGAAGAACCTGAAGTAGAAGAGGAAGGATCTTCTTTTTTCTTTTCAAAGTAGAAGAGAGAGAGAGAGAGAGGGATGACCTCACGTAACATAACATAAAAGTAGAAGAGAGAGGGAGGACGACACTTAGAGGCGGAGGTTACAAACGATTTCAAAATTTAAATTAATGAGAGATCAATGACCTTTTTATCCATATGTAAAGAAATTTTATCTATAAATCTATATCACAGAAATAATCTATCTAGAAAATTATTGTAATTCAAATACCCCTGGTATTTGGATTATATAATATTATAATAATTATAATTATAATTATAATTATAATTATATTATATATTATATATATATTATATTATATAATTATATTATATAATTATATATTATATTATATAATATTCAATACGGATCAATCAGAAAAAAAATAGTTTCTAAGTAAAAACTAAATTATGTCAATAGAATTTGAACCATGTTCTCTTGAGTATTAAGATATCACCTTAACAAACTGCACTATGAAATATCACAAACAAAAATTAACAAATATTATATATATATATATATATATATATATATATATATATATTTAATCATTGATAAAAAAATATTATATTTTTTCATATATATATATATATATATGAAAAAATATAATATTTTTTTATCAATGATTAAATAAATATATATATATATATATATATATATATATATATATATATATATATATATATATATATATATATAAATATTTATATATTGATAAATAACTTTGTTCCACTTACCAAATACATCCTAAAAGAAAACCTTCACTAAATCCATGACAATGCTAATACCTATATTAAAATCCCATATGGGCTAAAGTTACGAGTGGATGTGAGATATAAACCAAAGGGAAATAAGTATGCGATAGATTTCCAAAATAGTGGAAGAAAAGAAGAGCAAACAAGAGTAGGAAGGATAAGAAAAGTAGAATATTTTAAGGTGTATTCTCGAATGTTCTTTGGATATATACCAAGCCCTCGTTTAGTTTGTGGAATCATCCGGTTAGAAAAGAAAAATGATTACTTTACTATATTTGGATGTCAAAGAAATTGAGGAGAAAAGAAAAATAATTTTCAATGGAAGAAAAATTAGAGGAGAGAGTGATTTCATCCATCCAAACAAGGAATTACTTTCACACATTGAAGTTCACTTTCATTTTAATTTTTTTGACATTTCCAAATATTGAAAAAAAATCAATAAATTTTTTAATTTTTTAAATGAAAAAAAAGTGAAGAAATTGATTTCTCTTTTCTTCCATTCCGCAAACCAATCAAGGCCAGGGAAATAAGTATTCCAACTTCCTACACAAAATACAAGTATAGCAACGATTTTAAGTTGTAATCTTGCACTAAGTTGATTGTGGCTCGTCTCTTGCTATTTCATAATTAGTTTGTGTGATTCTTTTCTATCCATAGTCATAATTAGTTCCTCTTTCGGCTAGGTCTTGGGGATTTGGATTGATTATGCATCCATTGGTGTTGCATTGCTAACATAATAACGTTGTCGCCATCAAGCAGTCATCAATGTGTGTAGAGAATATTTTAGGGAGCCTACCACCCTACAATCATTTATGGGCCCTCGTCATCATCACCAAAATTAGAACTAGTTTTGACTCACTAATTTTATATTAAATTTTTTTGAGTTGTACCATACTTATTTATCCAAATTTAAGGTACACTTCATACAATTTCTATAATGCAAGGCACCTCCACTTTTGACGGTTTTCGTCCTTCATTAATGGTTAACTCCTTTGACCCATTTTTTTTTTGACGAAAATATCCTCTTCTTTTCCGCGACCCCCCTTTCCAAGACATATTCCGCTGCGCACATGCCCCCGCCGGCTGCCGCCTAGCCCCACCCTCCAGCCCCACCCCTGCGCCCCCCCTCCACCTCCCCACCCCCGTCAAAAATTATCGATCAAAGGATTTGACTGTCAGCTATGAACGATTTTCATCAAAACTGGAGGGATTCATACATCATGGTAAAGCAATGGGGTGCACCTTGAATTTGGGTAAAAAAGTGGGGTGCGACTCAAAATTTCCCTTTTAAATTAAAGATAGGTAATGTGCATATAAACCCTCCTTTTTCGTTAGCAAAATAAGACTCGTTAGAAAACTAATACAATTAATCCCTCTTTAGATTGCCCGCGTGAGCAAAAAAATACCTACCGTCGTTAGAAATAGCTGTTAATGACATTTAAAAAAATAGAAAGTACTTAAAATACCCCCCTCTCCTTCCCTACCAGCCCCCTTCCCAGCCCCCCTTCCCTACTAGGCCCCTTCTCCCTCTGATGCCAGCCACCCCCACCCCCCGACCACCCTCCTCCCTCCGTCGGACAGCCACCCGACCCGCCCCCTCACTCCTCCCTCCGCCGGCCAGCCCCCCGCCCCCCGAACCACCCCCCTCCTTCCTTCGCTGGCCAGCCCCCTCGACCCGTCCCTACCACCGGAGAGAGAGAGAGAGAAAGAGAGAGGGGGGGGGGGGGGGGGGGGGGAGTAGGGGAGGGATAAAATCGTCCTTTTAGACGATTTTTAACAGTTGTTAACGGCGGAGGGCTAAATTGAGCAAAAAATAAAAAATAGGGTTCTTTTCAAACTATGAGTCTTTAATTGTATTTTTCTCACATCTAATGAGGATTTATATGCACTTTTCCCTTAAATATACTGCATCAACACTGAATAAGATTGTTGCGAAGGCCTAACTTTATTTAGGAGACCAAATCATGGACTGTATGTAACTTATGCATGTTATATATGTAGCAATTATTTTAAGAACATTTAAGAATATTAGCTGAAGGAATTGACCCGCCTATTCTGACCAGAGAGAACATGCCATTCTACAGGGGGGATTCTGAAGTTGCGGAGGCTTGGTCCGATCAAGCTGTCCAGTATTGGAAACAAGCTATAGCGCTTACTTCAGGTAATTATATTGAAGCATATAATTGGTTAAAGATCAAATCCTTTCTTTTTCTAATTTTTCTATGTTCCCATTCATTTCCAGCGGACTCTTCATCTCCTAATTCCTTCCACTCTACCAATGAATTATCTATAATAATTCGTAAATCCAAATCTCTCGAGCACAGGTTTAGGTTCGGCCTCAATGGAAAAATGGAGCACCTAACAACGCATCTTTACCGACCAAGAACTACGAGATCGTCCCTTTCATTCTGGGGTGACGGAGGGATCGTACCATTCGAGCCTTTTTTCATACTTTTCCCGGAGGTCTGGAGAAAGCATGTTAGGACTTAAACTCTAATTAGTCCCAAAAATAAAACATACATAATCAAGTAGTAAAGCAAATATTTGCTTATGTTTTATAAAAATAAAGACAAGATAGGCAAAAATAAATGAATGTCAAGTCGGGATTAATGATGTTTAAAATATTTATGGACTCGTTAAAAGTTTACATTAATAATTTTCGTATTGGCATCTTTATGTCTACTTTTATATGAACCTATAACCTAGCAAGACCGACTTGCATAGATATGTTGTTATGCATGATATGTATGTTGGTGTTTTTTTAAGAATAATCGAATTTTGAGCGAGACGTCAACTAGTATGTCGGCATATCGGTCATGTGCAGTTCTATGGAGTTCAATATTTTAAACATGTTTTGGGTGGTTGGATCGATGTTTGGATGGTATAGATTCATGTTGGCTAGCTTAGAGGCTTAAGTGAGATTTCTTATCTTTATTAACTAAAGAGGGATGATGGGGCTCTTATTTGGATGTGCTCTCAAGAAGATTAAGCCCGACACATATCCACCACTTCAACTAGTAGAACCATGCTCGCTCGTAGGTTCTTGAACTAATAAATAGATCGAGGTTTTGAGCAAAAGCCCATCGACTTCGTTAGAGATTGTCATTGTCGGACAATCAGCAACCGATATTATTGTTGGGAAAGAAGCGCGGAAACCTTTCCCCAAATCGGAGAGTACCTGCGAGAGGACCGAGCAAACAACGCACGAACCCAAAAACAAGCACACAAAAACAACCACGCAGACACAGAGAATTTTTGACGTGGAAACCCTTGCGGGAAAAACCACGGGACGATCGGAGTCCAACCCTGAGAAGCCTCCACTAATGGAATAGAAGAATTACACCCTCTACAAACTCCTCCCGATCCAAATCGGATCCCCACAACACTCAGAGATAAGAACAATGATTACAAGGCTACGAAGAGCGAGAACGACGAGTAGAGATTACCCGAACACGATCTCCTTCGAACAACGACCTTCAATCCTCCGTCTTCTTCTCCGAAGTTGCAATGACACTCTTGCCTCCTTCTCTCTCAAACTTGTGTTGTCCAATGCGATAATACGATAATGAATTAGGGTTGAGAAAACTCAATATATCTCCCTAATCCCGCAACCAACCTGGACCGTTGGATTAGATCCAATGATGAAAACTCATCCTGAAATCCGCTTCAGCCCCCCGACACACAGAGTTCGGCCAGAACTCTGTGTGGGGCAACCAGCACTGGATGGCCAAACCCTGGAACGGCCAGACCGAGTTCGGCCAGAACTCGGCCTGGGACTGAGTTCGGCCCGAACTCGACAGACTTGGTCCAGAACCCCCTTTGGGGCAGCAGCAGCAGTAACAACTACTCCCGAGCTTCTCCGACATCGGACGGCGCTCGTCGCACTCTGGGATCTTCTCCACATAGGTTGGGAACCCCACCCACTCCAACAAATCTCCCCCTTCACAACTATGGGGAGGACGTCGTCATCCCGACGATCTGCTTGCAGTACTCAAACTTCCCCTTGGTAGAATCTTCGTGAACATATCAGTTCCGTTGTCATCTGTATGCACCTTCTCAAGCTCCGCGTCCTTCTTCTCAACCACATCCCGTATCCAATGATACCGAGTCTCGATGTGCTTGCACCGGCTATGAAACGTCTGATTCTTCACAAGATGGATAGCACTCTGACTGTCGCAAAACAAAGTATACTGCTCTTGCTTCAGTCCCATTTCCTGCAACAGCTTCTTCATCCACAACAGCTCCTTGCAAGCCTCCGTCGCCGCAATGTATTCCGCCTCCGTCGTCGACAAGGCAACACACTTCTGCAACCGCGACTGCCACGACGCTGCTCCTCCCGCAAACATCATCACGTAGCCTGAAGTCGATCGCCTCGTGTCTACATCTCCAGCCATATCAGCGTCGGTATACCCAACCAGCTTCGGCTCGTCACCACCAAAGGAAAGTCTCCAACCAGCAGTGCCCTGAAGATATCGTAGAATCCACTTGACCGCACTCCAGTGTACCCTTCCAGGATTCGAAAGATACCTGCTAACCGTACCAACTGCATGAGCAATATCTGGCCTCGTACACACCATGACATACATAAGGCTTCCCACAGCTGAGGCATATGGAACCCGCTCCATATCTTCCTTTTCGTCCTCGGTAGATGGACACTGCTCCTCAGTGAACTTAAAGTGAGCCGCGAGGGGGGAACTCACTTTCTTCGACCCGTCCATCCCGAAACGCTGAAGTACCCGGTGAATGTACTTCTTTTGGGACAAGTGTAGCAGCTTGGACTCTCTCTCTCGGCTGATCACCATCCCAAGAATAGTCTTCGCTGTGCCCAAATCTTTCATAGAGAAGGCCGCGCCCAGTTGGCGCTTCAACTCCGCTATCCTAGTTGCATTCCGACCCACTAATAGCATATCATCAACATAAAGCAACAGAATGATGAAATCATCATCGGCAAAATATCTCACAAATGCACAATGGTCTGACGTCGTCCGTGCATAACCATGCTCCCACATAAACGACTCGAACTTTCTGTACCACTGCCTCGGAGCCTGCTTCAGACCATACAAGCTCTTCCTCAACCGGCAGACCAAATGTGACTTGCCCTTCTCACAGAATCTCTCCGGCTGCTCCATGTACAACTCCTCCTCAAGATCACCGTGGAGGAACGCCGTCTTCACGTCCATCTGCTCGACCTCCAAGTCGAAACTGGCTGCTAATGCTAGCACCACCCGAATAGACGAATGCTTGACGACAGGCGAAAAGATTTCATCATAATCCACGCCTTTCCGCTGACCGTAGCCCTTGACTACCAGCCTCGCTTTGTATCGAGGGCGAGTAGCATCATCCGTCTGCTTCACTCTGAACACCCATCGATTTTTTAAAGCCTTCTTGCGCTTTGGCAACCGCACCAGATCATAAGTAGAATTAGTGTGCAAGGAACTCATCTCCTCCTGCATAGCTACCATCCACTCCTGCCTGTGTTCGTCTTCCATAGCCTCTGCGAAACTTTCGGGCTCTCCCCCGTCAGTCAGTAGCACATACTCATCCGGCGAGTATCTCGTAGATGGTCGACGATCCCTGTTGCTCCTTCTCAGTGGAGCCACTGGTGCTGGCTGTATACCGACAGCCTCCTTCCCTTCAAGAACTGCCTCCCCGGCATGCTCATCCTCCTGAGGGACACCCTGACCACCATCAGCAGGCTGATGATCAAGGTTGGGAGCAACTCCATGTACCGGCTCCCCCATAACTGGATCCTCTGCGATGTCCTCTGGAAACTGCTCGAAGCGAAATGACTCTAACTCAGGCAATTCCTCAGCCTCAGAAGGCGTCTCGGAATCCTGAGTGTTGGTCATGGTCTGATCCTCGACGAACACCACGTCCCTGCTTCTGTAGAGCTTTCCTTCCACTGGGTCGTAGAGTCTATAGCCAAACTCATCCCGACCGTAGCCGACAAAGACGCATCGCCTCGTCTTCGGCTCAAGTTTGGTCCTCTCGTCCTTCGGTACATGCACGAAGGCTTTACAACCAAACGCCCGCAGGTGACTGTATGATGGCTCTTTGCCGTACCATACTTTGTCAGGCACATCACCCTGCAAAGGAGCACTAGGAGACAAATTAATAATATAAGCAGCTGTGAGAAGAGCCTCACCCCAATAACTGCCCGGCAAGTTTGCTTCTGACAGCAAACACCGCACCCTCTCCATCAGTGTCCTGTTCATGCGCTCCGCTACACCATTGAGCTGAGGTGTCTTTGGCGGAGTCTTCTGGTGTCGTATCCCTTGCTCTCTGTAATACGCATCAAAGGGACCGATGTATTCGCCGCCATTGTCGGACCGAACACACAACAACTTCTTGCCCGTCTCCCTTTCAACGGAGGCCTGAAACTCCTTGAAAGTAGGCAGCACCTGATCCTTGGTCTTTAAGGCATAGACCCAAACCTTCCTGGAACAGTCATCAATAAAAGTCACAAAGTAAGAAGCACCACCAAGAGATTTTACCTTCATAGGACCGCAGACATCCGAGTGAATCAACTCGAGCAACGCCGGCTTCCTCGAACTTGGGTGACTCTGGAAAGACACCCTATTTTGCTTCCCAGCCAAACAGTGCGTGCATTTCTCCAACTTTGTAGACTTGAGCCCCGGAATCACTTTCCTGTTCACCAAGTAGCTCATTCCCTTCTCGCTGATATGGCCGAGCCGCCTGTGCCACAACTCGGTAGACGCGTCACTGACTGCGTTCACCTCCTGTGCCCCCTCTGCGCTCCCCTCCATATAGTAGAGACCGGACTTCTTGCTTCCTCTGGCAATCACCATCGAACCTCTGGAAAGCTTCCACTGACTATTCCCGAAGAGACTGAAGAATCCCTCGTCATCCAACCTTCCAACCGACACCAGGTTGAAACGGATATCAGGGACATGACGAACATCCTTGAGAACAAGAACCGCACCCGTCTTCGTTCTCAAATGCACATCTCCAATGGCAACCGCCTTCGACACATCTCCGTTGCCCATCTTCAACACGCCACAGTCGCCTGTCGTGTAAGTGGCAAACAGTGCCCTATTGTGAGATACATGTGCTGAAGCCCCTGAGTCCACCAGCCAAGAATTGTCATCACAGGCGAGGTTAGTAATGACCTCATCACCTACGACGATCACATCGCCTCCATGCACCGAGGCCGCCGCTGTAGTGTTCTCTTCTTGCTTTCCCTTGTCGCCCTTCTTCTCCTTCTTCCAAGCGAAACAATTCCGCTTGATATGGCCCTTCTTACCGCAATGATAACACTCTGAGTCCTCGTACCGACCCTTGGACTTCCTCCTGCTCTTGTCTCTGCCACCACCTGGACCCCTGCTTTTGCCCCTTTCACGGCTCTCTGAAACAAGTGCCTCTGAGTGGTGGGATGTGGATGAAGTGCCCTGAGAACGTCTCTGCATCTCTTCATTCAACACCCCGCTCTTGGCAAACTCCAGACTGACCACGCCCTCTGGAGCAGAAGCGATCATAGATACTCGTACGGTCTCCCACGAGTCTGGCAAGGTACACAGCAGCCACAGTCCCTGAACTTCGTCGTCGAACTTGACTCCCATAGAAGATAGCTGGTCAACCACGCCCTGAAAATCACTCAAGTGATCCGTAATAGACTCCCCATCCTTGTACCGCAGACCCATCATCGTTCGGATCAGGAATAACTTGTTTACCCCGGTCTTCTTCGCATACAAGGATTCCAGCTTATCCCACAACGTCTTCGCGTGCTCAATATTGGCAACGTGGTTGTACACGTTCTCATCAACAAACTGCCGTATGTACCCACACACCTGTATGTGCTCGAACTTCCAGTCCTCCTCGGATTTATCACTGGGCCTCTCGGTTGCAAACACAGGTAGATGCAGCTTCTTGACAAATAGCAAATCCTTCATCTTGCTCCGCCAATAATGATAGTTTGTGCCATTAAGGTTCACCATGCGTACCGGCTTCGCGTCCATCTCTCCTCTCTGGTTCCTCTGTCAACTCCTGACACCCTTTGAACCCAAAGCTCTGATACCACTCTGTTGGTATCAGCCAGAACAAAACCTTTGCTCTGATACCACTCTGTTGGGAAAGAAGCGCGGAAACCTTTCCCCAAACCGGAGAGTACCTGCGAGAGGACCGAGCAAACAACACACGAACCCAAAAACAAGCACACAAAAACAACCACGCAGACACAGAGAATTTTTGACGTGGAAACCCTTGCGGGAAAAACCACGGGACGATCGGAGTCCAACCCTGAGAAGCCTCCACTAATGGAATAGAAGAATTACACCCTCTACAAACTCCTCCCGATCCAAATCGGATCCCCACAACACTCAGAGATAAGAACAATGATTACAAGGCTACGAAGAGCGAGAACGACGAGTAGAGATTACCCGAACACGATCTCCTTCGAACAGCGACCTTCAAACCTCCGTCTTCTTCTCCGAAGTTGCAATGGCACTCTTGCCTCCTTCTCTCTCAAACTTGTGTTGTCCAATGCGATAATACGATAATGAATTAGGGTTGAGAAAACTCAATATATCTCCCTAATCCCGCAACCAACCTGGACCGTTGGATTAGATCCAATGATGAAAACTCATCCTGAAATCCGCTTCAGCCCCCCGACACACAGAGTTCGGCCAGAACTCTGTGTGGGGCAACCAGCACTGGATGGCCAAACCCTGGAACGGCCAGACCGAGTTCGGCCAGAACTCGGCCTGGGACCGAGTTCGGCCCGAACTCGGCAGACTTGGTCCAGAACCCCCTTTGGGGCAGCAGCAGCAGTAACAACTACTCCCGAGCTTCTCCGACATCGGACGGCGCTCGTCGCACTCTGGGATCTTCTCCACATAGGTTGGGAACCCCACCCACTCCAACAATTATGTTATAAATTCTAATTAAAATTGAGATTTTCATAGGATCTTTAAAACTCATTTAGTTTCAAATTATATTTTTTGTTAATTACTTTAACAAATTTTGGCTAAATGTTAAATCAAAAACTTATTATGAACTTTCTAAAAACATCATTACTAATATTTCTTAAGCCATGTTATTGTATATTTCCTTTATTTATTTATTTATCTATTGAAGATCGTTCTCATTTTTATTTGTGAGCCCATTCTATTCATTTTAGTTCAAGCGTCTTTATTAGCTAATGGTCCAGGGCCCATTCATTTATTTATTTTAGTTATTTGGTAATTTAGTTTTACTATTAATTGCCATGTATATCATTTAATAGTTTTTTTTAACTGGAAATTGCTGAGAAACCCAATTTCGGGGTGGGCTTTTATGAAATGCCCACCCGCTGGATAAGTTTTATGAAATATCCAGAATTAAGTATTTTCACGTTAAATATTCCAAGATTCCCTTTTAGATGCCACCCGCTAGAAACTGCTATTTTTATAATACCGAAACTACCCCTCCGCGCGAATTGGTCATCTATATGTATTTGAATTCAACAAACTCAGATCTGGATTGCGATTTTCGTCTTCTTCTTCTTCACGGAAAATCTGAATTCCATTGCTCTCATATTCAGCAGAGATCGCAAAGATCGTTCGTAGTTCGGTGTATTTTTCTTCAGTCGAACTCAGATCATCGCTCGTCATTATCATCACCATCATCATCATCTTCATCGTGGAGACATTTGAACTCAGATCTTCAATTGTGGAGAGAAGATCTTTCTTCTTCTTTTCCATAAGAATTATCATCGCTTTGAAAGAAGAACGAAACTCTTTATTCCTGAAAAAACTAAATTACACGTTTTAACACTGGAAATGACCATTCTCCGTCTTAATTAGGACGGAGAATGACATTCTCCGTCCTAATTATGACGGAGAATGCCATTCTCCGTTTTATTTAAGACGGAGAATGCCATTCTCCGTCCTAATTAACACGGAGAATGACATTCTCCGTTTCCGTCTTAATTAGGACCGAGAATGTCATTCTCCGTCTTAATTAGGACGGAGAATGGCATTCTCCGTTTTATTTAAGACGGAGAATGGCATTCTCCGTCCTAATTAACACGAAGAATGGCATTCTCCGTGTTTCTAACACGGAGAATGGTCATTCTCCTGTGTTTTAACACTAGAATGACCATTCTCCGTGATAAATTACACGGAGAATGGCATTCTCCGTCCTAATTAAGACGGAGAATGGTCATTCTCCGTTTAATTTAGCACGGAGAATGGCCATTCTCCGTCTTAATTAGGACGGAGAATGCCATTCTCCGTTTTATTTAACACGGAGAATGACATTCTCCGTTTCATTTAACACGGAGAATGGCATTCTCCGTGTTTCTAACACGAAGAATGGTCATTCTCCTGCGTTTTAACACTGGAATGACCATTCTCCGTGTAAATTAAGACGAAGAATGTCATTCTCCGTCCTAATTAGGACGGAGAATGGTCATTCTCCGTGTAAATTAAGACGGAGAATGCCATTCTCCTGCATTTTATGGTTAGCTGAAACTTTGGAGGGCCATAACTTTTGACTGGGAGGTCGAAACGAGGTCCCGTTTGTCGCAAAATAAGCGTATCGTCGAGGAGACTGAAAGTAACAGCTTCATCGTTAGACGGCCTTCCGAAATTTTAGATTCGCAAAAAAATGATGTTTGGACCTCCGTTTTAGCACTTTTGTCGTTCGTCCCGGTCTTTCCGAAATTTTTCGACGAGTTTTTGAAGATTTTTGAGGAGAAAACCTAGATTCGAAAGTGAGCAGCGTATGGAAGAAGATGGAGTATTGAAACGTTTTTTTAAGAGCAGTTTTGTGGGTGTTTTCAATAAATTAAAAGGAAGGGCAAAAGGGTCATTTGGAACCCGCTTTGGATAAGTTTTTCTAATTCTGGGCACGCGATGAAAGTTTTTTTAGCGGTGGGTTTTACATAAAACTTTTTTAGTTTTGGGCATTTCATAAATCTTCCCTTTTTTTAATTAACATGTACAAGTGACATATTAGGAGCCACTTGGGATACCTCTATTTCAATCGTGGTATTTTTTTAATCCTTTTTATGTTTGGATAGGAAACACCAATTCACTTTATTATATAGTCTATAAAATTTATTGCATTCGACACTCTTGATAAATCGTCTCGTACTTCTGCCACCCCTTGATAAATTAGTTTTTTTAAATTGCTTATCATTTACAATATATTGTAATAATATATTTATAGTTATTGACTTATCGTGAAACTTATTTAGATAACAAACACACTTATCTGGAAGGTGGAATTTGTTTTAGTCGTGACACTTCATGTTGTCGTGAATATTGAAATCGGTTAATCATGGTTTTGTCCTCTTATATTTTGTCACCAAATACAACACCGTTTTGTTGCTAGAAATTTCTGTGCCTTTCGCACTTCTAGATAAATAGTTTCGTCCCTTGGGCACCCTAACAATTGATCCTTTTTAATTATTTACCATTTAATAGTATTTTTTTTTAACGAAAATCACTTACGATGACACTTCTTAAGATGGCATGTACACTTGCCAGAAAACTATGGCATATGCACTTGCGAGAAAAAAAATATTATGTTTTAATCGTAACACTTTTGTTTATGTGTGAACACTCCTATCAATTTGTACTAAATAAAATCATGATTTGTATAAGTAACTATGAAAATAAAATTACATAAACACCATTATGTCTCATGATATTGTAGTGACTTACATGTCAATCTTGTGACCCATACATTATATACTAGGTTAAAATATCGTTAGTTTAGGGAAAAAAAAAGTCATATATGTTGTGATTTGGATAGACCAAATATGGATGCCCTTATCCATACCCACAAGAACCTCTATCATATTCCCTCTATATATATGTTATAAATGAGAAAAGACTACGTACACATTCTTTATGGCTACCAATTTCTTCTATTTCTTTCTTATTTTCACAACACGTTATCAGTACAATCGCTCGAAAAGTTTTCAGGCCACCACGACTGCTCGAAAATATCGATGAGGAGTTTCAGAAAAAGTTCAAAGGTCAAGAAGATCCAATCAGGTTCATAGATTATAGATTATATATTTTCTTTGATAAAAAATATGCTATGATCTACACTCCAATACTGAACTACAGTTGCTTTGCAATTTCTTCGGAGTGTATTGCCACTTGCCAAACAATATTTGCAGCTCTTAGGACAAATACTAATAGCCTTTACAAAGATACTTTTGATTTAAGTTTATTTTTCTGCAAAAACATATTCACACATCTTGTTTGTCTCTTTTGAAAGAACAATTCTTAATTATTCTTATTTCATTGACTTCAAGTTTACTCCTTTAAATTGGTAGGGAAATTTGATTTGCATCAACAGATTGGCAATATCAAGACGTTTTCTTTCTCTTCTCTGAAACATGTCATTTTACTATTTAGATGGCACACCTTGAAGAACAAAGCATATTATAACTATGAAATCCATGTCAATTTTCATGATAGTAGTAGTTGCAATTCTTGTCGAATCTTTGTTTCACTTTTATGCTGCTTCTTAACTTTGATTAGTATATCTATGAAGGGAGTCACTGCCTCACGTGAACAGTAATGAGGGTTGCTTAACCTCACATGAATAGTAATGTGAGCACTTTTGAAAATAATTATATTACTACTGTACGGAGAGTTCATTTAGAGAGGATCCAATCCTCCCCCAATCAATATTCTGATTTTTATTAAGTTATATTAGTTGTTCTATAAGAAAACATGCACCATGTTTAAAGAAATTAGTTTCTGAAATGTTATTTGAAGCCATACAATCTGTTTAAGGGAAAAACCGTTAGTTTCAGTTCTCTATTTTGAATATAAATTATCAAGATCTCCTTAGATATTTGAGTTTGAATTATTTGAAATGAGATTCCAAATAATATTAATTCTACTTTCATGATATTTTGTTGATTGTTCTCTGAAATGTAGATTATGTTTAATATCATCCTAACAAAATTTATGGATATTTTCTTTATCAAAATCTATGGTTGGTCTGCTGTGAATTTTTGCTCCACATAAGCTTTTGTTGAATCATACTTACTACATAGAAAGGCCTTACCTGTCATCATAATCCACAAGATATGGTACAAAATGCATGTAGTTTAATAAAGACAATATATTTAGTTTGTTTCAAATGACACTTCTTTTGGCAATCAGTTGTACTTGTTATAGACTTTTAGTTTTAACTAGTAGTCTACTTGGCCTGATAGAAGCCACTAAAACAAGTACTCAATTATACATCAAATGGCAATTGCTAGTTGGCTTTACCCCTTCAATGATTATCTTAAGCATTATGTCATTATTTTTATGCCTTTCATAATCTAAAAGATTGGATTATGTTGATATTTTATAGTTGCATACATTTTAGAATTGCAACCTCATATAAATTAGATTTATAAAGTTTGAGACATAAGTTTGTCTAATCCGTATGGTGACTATGGATCACTACAAGAAAGTATGGCTTTTTCGACGTTTATTTTTTCGACGTTTATGTTAAAGTTGGCTTAGGTATGATATGCTGACGTTCTGCAGTAAACGTCGAAAAATATCGACATTTTCTTGTAAAGGTTAAATTTTTTTGACATTTATTTAATTCCTGACATTTATGGTAAAGTCGGCATAGACATGATATTCCAACGTTCACAATAAACGTTGGGAAATTAGCTGACATTTGGATGTAAACATCAAAAATGTACGACTGATTTATTTTGACTGAAAAGAGGAGGAAATTTAGTTTATTCCAACGTTTATTTTGACTTGAAAAGGGAAGAAAACGAAACGTTGGTTCATTACACAGGGAAAGAAAATGAAACATCTCTAAATTCCCTCTCTGAATTTGGTTCCCTCTAATATTTTATTTCCCTCCTAAACCAAAATGAAAGAATCATACCAACCCTAAACCTAATTTTGCTCATGTTCTTCTGTTCCTTCTTTCCTGTTCCGACGATGACGACGACAAGTTCCTGGAGATAGATTTTTTCCCCGATGGGAAGCTTCTCTACACGCCACAAATACAAGAACGACACCTTGATCCACAAGGAGGTCTTCCTCACCCTCGCCGCCCTATGAGAGTGTCACATCCTGACCCGGAATCACCCGAATCATCGTCCTCGGAGGGGGCGCCGCACGAGCCTGGAGTTACGCTCGTGCAAGGCAAGATAACAAGTTCTCAAATGGTTATCTTTTGATTCGATATTAACAACGAAAGGAAAATAGAGTATACGAAACAATTCTCTTTATTGATATCCGAAACTGAGATTACAAAGGCTTTCGATAGCCTAACAATATATGCCAGATTGGCTACAACACTCAGTTTCTCTCTTGCCGACAAAGGATTTTCACCGTTCCATACATCATGCCTTCTATATCTCGGCCGCATCAATCCTGTTGCATAGTCCGAGCGTCAATGCGATCGCACGCTTCAATACACTTTGGCATTCCAAGCCTCAACGCGTTCAAGCAACGCTTCGCCGCGAGCAATCCATTCCCCGTGCCCTGCATGAAAGCTGGTGGGGGATCAGTACGTTCGTCCTCGCATGTACTGACGTAAAGACCTTCCTTCTAAACCGACATTTTAGTATTTATGTTCAATCATGCAACATAGCTTATGATCTTGCTATGTTCTCCTTAGGGTCAATTTCATGGCATATTCGAAAGCGTAAAGCATATTAGCATGGCAAGCATATTTTTCGAATTGAAATAGGCAAGCAGGCAAGCAATCTCGTATTTATTTTGTGGCGCGACTTCTTACCAAGTCGACGCACTCGTCCTTGCACCGATGCAAGGTGAATGCGCCCCATTCCTTCCCTGTCATGTTATAAGTGCATCTCTAAGCATGATCTATGTGTGCGGGACACGTATATGCCTACACTTTCAACCCATCGTTCCTTAGCTATATGAAGGCCGTTGGAGTATCCGCGCTGGAATGGACTAAAGGAGTTCCTTACTTTCTTTTCTCTCCTTTTCTCAAATTTAGTTGGGCTGTCCGGCGTTTAACGGGTGGGTAGCGGTCCCAACAACCGAAACGTTCCCGCTGCATACCATCATTTGCGGCTTTTTCCATCGATACGTCTTTGTTATTTTGTCGAGCCGATGCGGCTCAATTTTATAACTTTGTTGAACGGCCACTCTCCTGACTTAGCCATTCGAGCACTTCGTGCTTCATTGAATTATACGTCCGATTTGGCTTACCGTGCCCAAGTCCCAGTCCGTCGTAAGGCGGTGATTTGGTTTCGCGGACCCCTTACTAAATATGGCAAAAGATCGACCTCTAATATTTTTGCGTCAACGTATAACCTGCACACGAAAACAACTAAAATCAATACTTGCATCGATTCGGACTTGCGCCTTGGTCGATTCGATTTCTTAGAATCTTTGAGCCGATTCAACGTACTCATCCTTCGGGACAACGCGGCGCTTCGTATCGATTCACTCGATGCATTCTTTCGAGACAAGGCAACTCTTCGTATCGACTCAGTTCGATGCGTTGCTCGGGACAACGTAACTCTCGTATCGATTCACATCGATACATTTTATTCGGTCAATGCGACTCGCTGAGTCAACATCTCAGCGTAATGCACCGTACGAAATGGGGCATTACAGAATATACCACTCAAAACAAGGTTCGTCCTCGAACCAAAACCAACACTCCGACTAAGTGTTTTATAGATCGTTTCACGATCTCGTCCCACCAATGTTGTTCAGTTTCACACTATCTCGCAAGCTTTTTACTAACATTTCAATGTCTTTCCTGCAGCTCAATTTGAATTTGTATACAACTCGATTTGGATCCGTACCTATATTCAAGGCGTCCCGAAGATATATGTATTTTGACCAATTCCAGTGGTAGCAAATTGGAACAAAGCTGACAGGTAAATTTCAATCCTATGCTTGTCATCTCGTACTCTCGATCGGACTTGGGCTCTAGCATAAGTTCTCACAATTCTATTGCATATGCATATTGATACATACGCGATCCTCCAACAAAAGTTAAGGCACACGATGCGATTTAAAAAAATCGTACTTCTTATTTTGTAAGTTTCATCAGGACTATCAATTCTATGCGTCGCGTCAAGCCGTCGCGCATCCGATCGATCACAACGAGTCTCCGCAACGCCTTGCGTTCGGCGTCACTATCCAACTATTTCCAAAGTCTGGCTATGCAACTTATCTCGATACGATTTCTTTATCAACATTCGGGATTACGCCCGCTAGGTGACTTATCTAGCACCGTGCTTAACTTCTCCCGACGTAACTTTAAATTGACATTGCAAAAAGGCCACAATCTATCTGACACAAAAGTTTACATCAAGGCGATGGTGCTCAAGACAACGATCGCCTTGACACGAAGGTCTTTACGATGCACCTTACGTTCGATTTCCTAACGAGTAGGAATTCACTAGCCAAATTCCCAACTTATCCGTCTCGCAACATCGAATATAAGTTCGATCCACGCAAGCTCAATTGCAAGATGAATCCGAATCTAATGATATAACTCGTAAGTCATTCCCTTATCGTTCTCCCTCTCGCATAGCACGATTCTCGCAATCGCCTATCGAAATCACCAAGTTCGTTGGTGAATCTCTTGTTCGATCGCTGATTAACATAACCATTTAAGTATCCATCCGACGAATACTCAAATCTAACTATATCATTCTTCAATCGAAAGTTGTTCCAACAATTTTTGATCGCCTAGACTTATCGTCGACATGCACCATGTTATATTTGTTATCGATGCAATGTCATATACGATATCGCATAGGTCATCTTACAGTATGCAGCATTCAATTTGATTTGGCAGTCAAGTCTTCTAGGGTCAGCTGCCCCGAAGCTACGCTCGATAATTATGGATCATCACCGAAGGACAGTTACTACGAACCATGCTATATCTTATTTCGGAGCCAAATCACGTTCCGACGATTCTATGCGACTATCCAATTTCGGACAAAATCATTTCTATCGGCGCAACTGATGCGCAACTATCCTCCGAGTCAAGTCATGCACTACCGTCGATGATTTCGCAAATTTTACGAAACATCTATTCGTATCGAGTTCGGGTCTATCTTATTTGCGGTCAACACACGAGGTGCTATACGCATCGAACAATCGTCGATGACTTATAATCTCGTCTTGATTAATCACAAGGTTCATGATCAACCAGTTTGTTTCATTCTCGTATTGTTATTTACAAAACTTTGATAGCGCAAGGCGCACTCCATTTTGTATTCCCACATCGTGCTTACGTTTCTTTACGTATCGATCTCGATACGTCGTATCAATTTCGATAGCGTAAGGGTTAACTTTGAATCTGTTTCAATGTCGACAACTTGCATTGCATATGTCCAAGTTCGTAACAAACTTTTCCATATGTATCAACTAGTTTTCCAATTCGCCGCATCCCGCTATACTTTGATCGCGTAACTGAGTTACCGATTATCCAACATCGAACCCTCAAGTCATACGATCTCTCGTCCTCTAAGTTTCGCGTGTTTTTTAGTCGTACTCAAATGAGTTTCACCGTAACATAGCCAACTATCTCTTAGGCACTATTTACCCGCGTCAACCAACTTTCTCACCGAAGTCGCAAATCGTGCAATTCGATTTCGACTCGCGTATTCTATCATTTTTATCGAGATTGCAAGTCATGTGATTCGATTATAATTCGTATCGCCCAATATTTTCATCGAGATCGCAAGTCGTGTGATTCGATTCGCCTCGCCCAATATTTCTATCGAAATCGCAAGTCATGCGATTCGATTCGCGTCGTCCAACATTTCAATCGAGATCGCAAGTCATGCGACTCATTTGGAAGTTTGAGTTTTCCCTTTCCCGTCGATCCGATTATTGCGTCAATACATAATCGTTCCGCTAATCTCGGTCGTCCGACCGACTTATCATTTTCGTTCGACGTATCATTCATTGATACGAGTACTCGCCTTATCGTTCCAACCGATTTTTGAAGAACACTTGCATCAATATATCGTCGTACAAATTCTCAATCGAGTCTCGGTACTCGCCCGTCCGTTGCGGACAAACCTTTCGCAATTCTCACAATACGTCGATGCAATTTGTCGCACAAGTGGTATACCATATACCACTCGGAATTGAGTCATTCATCGCATACGTGGTATGGCATATAGCACTTGGAAATCAAGTCATTCTTCTCGCATTCTACTCACTAAGAACCAACGATCTCTTTCGACTCACGATTTTTGTAGTGATCGTGCTTGATCACAACCGTAACTTTGATTCTATCAAAATCTGACACAACTCGGTCAATGTTCTTGTTTGCCAACATAAGTTTGGTGTGCAACCGAACGATTCGTTCTATTGACTTATGATTTTAGTTCCTTTACGTTGCATCTCGTGCAACGGTTTATTTCCAATCCCCTTTGCACTCCGTGCAACGATTAATTTGATATGCGTTGCCCCACGTGCAATAATTTTATTTTCAACACACGTTGCACATCGTGCAACGATTTATTCTCGACTTTCAAAGTCAATGCCCAAATTCATTCAACACATTCGGTATTGGCTTATCACTTTTATTTTAACGCATATTCATAATTAACTTGTTGCACTTCGTGCATCATTTTATTTCTCATTCAACATGTTACATTGCAATGACATCTTAAATCGTATTTCACAATTTGTTGCACTTGCAGCAACTAACATTTTTACGGTTCATTGCATTCAATGCAATATACCCTTCGCGACTTTCTTAGCAAACATCATGCAATTTCCAAAACACATGCGGCAAAATTATACGATTTGTATTAGACTTATTGTATGGAACATCCAGTACGGTATCGAGTAGAGTCAAGAGTGATTTCAAGTGGTGGTGGGCGACTTTTTAGAATTGTAACGAAGCGAGCGTCCAGAGGAAATTGAGCCTAGAGCTCTGATACCAATTTATCACGCCCTGACCCAAAATTACCCGAATCATCGTCCTCGCAGGGGACGTGTTGCCGCACGAGCCTGGAGTTGCGCTCGTGCAAGACAAGATGATAAGTTCTCAAATGGTTATCTTTTGATTCGATATTAACAACGAAAGAAAAATAAAGTATACGAAATAATTCTCTTTATTGATATCCGAAACTGAGATTACAAAGGCTTTCGATAGCCTAACAATATATGCCGGATTGGCTACAACACTCAGGTTCTCTCTTACCCACAAAGAATTTTTACCGTTCCATACATCATGCCTTCTATATCTCGGCCGCATCAATCCTGTTGCATAGTCCGAGCGTCAATACGATCGCACGCTTCAATACGCTTCGGCATTCCAAGCCTCAGCGCGTTCAAGCAACGCTTCGCCACGAGCAATCCATTCTCCGTGCCCTACAAGAAAGCTGGTGGGGGATTAGTACGTTCGTCCTCGCATGTACTGACGTAAAAACCTTCATTCTAAACTGATATTTTAGTTTTTATGTTCAATCATGCAACTTAGCTTATGATTTTGCTATGTTCTCCTTAGGGTCAATTTTATGGCATATTCGAAAGCGTAAAGCATATTAGCATGGCAAGCATGTTATTCGAATTGAAATAGGCAAGCAGGCAAGCAATCTCGTATTTGTTTCGTGGCACGACTTCTTACCAAGTCGACGCACTCGCCCTTGCACCGACGCAAGGTGAATGCGCCCCATTCCTTCTCTGTCATGTTATAAGTGCATCTCTAAGCATGATCTATGTGTGCGGGACACGTATGTGCCTACACTTTTAACCCATCGTTCCTTAGCTATATGAAGGCCGTTGGCATATCCGCGTCGGAATGGACTAAAGGAGTTCCTTACTTTCTTTTCTCAAATTTGGTCGGGCTGCCCGGCGTTTAACGGGTGGGTTGCGGTCCCAACAACCGAAATGTTCCCGCTGCATACCATCATTTGCGGCTTTTTCCATCTATAAGCGAGTGCTACTCGTCTTAAGGATGTGCGCCTACAAAGATTATTCATTTCCCTCTTAGGCCAAGCGGTTTCGGGGCGCTCCGACATTTAATCGTTTGGGGGAAACACTCGTGCACGAGTTATTATCACATTTAATCTCAAATCCATCCCATTCGACCATGCAACGCCCTTATTATTCAAACAACCAAGCATAGTCTTGAGTCCGAGACTCAGACTTTATCATCTCGCGTTTCTTCCGTTAACTTTCTATGTTCTTACGTTTCATACTTCATTTTAATGTTCAATGGCATTATGCCTCAACTCAATGTTCCTCAACCGAAAGACCCGAAGGTCTCGAACACCTTTCGAGGCATCATGCCACGTCCGACAGTTCCGTCACATTCATGCCACAACTGTATTCTTTCGCAACGATGCCATCTTGTATGATCTCGTGTACGTAGGCACGTTTCAACCGTATTCTGATATTCTATAACTTTTAATGTTCGGGGCTTGCGCGCTAGGGCGTTCTCCTTTTGTCTTTCGATGTTCTAGCCTTTCTAACTCGTGTGCGAAGGCACAGTATGGTTCGTGCACTAAGACACTCGCCGAATACAGTTATCCTATGTTCTTGCGGCTTGCGCACCGAGGTGCTCGCCTTTGTGATATCCGATGTTCCATAGCGACTCGTGCATATGATGCACGTTTCATTTCAATTGTTCTAACTTAGTGTTTGACTCACACTACGATTTATCTTCGATCGGACCATGCCCGTGGCGTCGATAGGTTAACTTTTAGCATACGATGATACATTTGACTTATCGCATGAAGGAGTAAAAGAAGAGTCAATCCTCCCACCTTGAGTCGATACGCCTTTGTCGTTTCGCCGAGCCGATGCGGCTCAATTTCATAACTTTGTTGTACGGCCACTCTCCTGACTTAGCCATTCGAGCACTTCGTGCTTCATTGAATTGTACGTCCGATTTGGCTTACCGTGCCCAAGTTCCAGTCCGTCGCAAGGCGGTGATTTGGTTTCGCGGACCCCTTACTAAATATGGTAAAAGATCGACCTCGAATATTTTTGCGTCAACGTATAACCTGCACACGAAAACAACTAAAATCAATACTTGTATCGATTCGGACTTGCGCCTTGGTCGATTCGGACTTGCGTCTTGGTCGATTCGATTTCTTAGAATCTTCGAGCCGATTCAACGCACTCATCCTTCGGGGCAACGCGGCACTTCGCATCGATTCACTAGACATGATATTACACAGTTTTAGGGATCTATTCAAATTGTCTCTTTGGTGCATATTTTGGTGTTTCAGGTATGATTGAAATTCATACAACAAATCTTATTACCTTTCACCTCCTTATTTAATGTTCTTTAAAGAGAAGTTTAACAGATTGTTCCTCAGTTGCATAAAATTACAATGTTTATAGAACCTAGTAAACCTAGTAGACCATCTAGTCACTAAATATGTCATGTATAATAAGTGGATAATACACGATATTGAAACTAAATATGTATTCAGTTTCAGTCTAAATGAATACGTCCTATGAAATATGTAATCAGTTTCAGTCTAAAACTGAATATGTCATGTGCAATAGTTTATAGAACCCATAGACTAGCTAGTTAGGTAGTGGCCATTTGGGTATCTATTGTCAGTGATAGTATTCTAACATGTGTTCAGATTGCAATCATATCCCCAAGTTAGGTTAAATTTCTCAACTTTTACCTATTTCTTTTATTTGAATAATCCTTCACGAAGCTGTTAATCTATATGAAGAGAGGAACCACTAACTGAATCTTAACCCTCCGCCACTAATTGGAACAGGTCTTCTAGAGGAACAATCTCCAGTTCTTATTTTTTTAGGTTTTATGTTCTTGTTTTTGGTATCTTCTCCTTGATTCTTGAATTCAGCAGTTCACATTGTCCTAATCTTCTTTTAATTTTTTTTACTATAATGTATAGATCTCCCAAAATTTCCGTCAAACTTGTGTGAAGAGTCGTATCTCTTTCTACTACACTTTTTTTTATAGATGAATTGTTTATAATTAGTTCCATGTAGGGTATATAATATTCTTGAGTGGATGAGAATAGGATTAGTGAATAATGCACAGCTAATACTCTGGATAACAATAGTTATGCATCAACACTGAGTTTATTTAATTAGAATGGTCTGCCAATATTGAAATTGTAAATATAAAACATGTTATTATTTCAAATCTTGGTTATGAGTCATGGAGCAATGCCAACTGTATGATATAAGTAAGTGACACATATGCATGAAAATTGGTTAATGACGATGCTTCGAAATATACGTAGATGTTTTTTCTAAGTTGATTTAAAATTTTTGTTATAATGGGACACCTTGTGTAACGTCTTCCCTAAGATTAATCCGTAAAAGAAGGTTTTAATGATGAAATTGCTCCTCAATTTTTTGCAGAAATTAATGGAAAGATACTTTATGCTTTTCTTGACCTGATCGCAACAGTCACTTCTCAGACTAATAATTTCGTATAGTGTCAGCTTTGCAAGTCTATAGTTAACAAAGTATGAGACTATATGGTTTTGTCAATGACTAAGCTTTATGTTTTCTAATGTTATGAGATTCATAATAAATATATTGTTCCCTCTTCATATGTTTTCTGGATGAGTAACTTCGAAACTGTCTACTTTGCTTGTGTGTCCATATTTGTTAAGGACTTCAATGGGTCCTACTCAGCGCTTATGAACAAACTTGCTGTTGACATTGGCATGGAAGATCCCTCTGCTTGACGTAGGGTTTTTATAGACTACAAGGGCATGGACTACCTAAAAATGCACATGTGTCTTGGAGAAATGGTGAGCACGAGAAATTGCGAGTGCAGAAGCAATTGTTTTGAGGTGGTCCCCTGTATACAGAACAAGAGGTTTAGGTATGTTTCATCATTCGGTTAGAGAATGTTATTTGATTTTTGGTAACCATTACATCAATAAATCATATATATAAGTGAAAAATTTCATTAGTTGGATATTTTGATATTATTTTATTTATCAAGAAATGTGTACATGATTTTTAATTTTTAATTATTTTAATCTAGATTATGGAATAATAACGAATATAATTTTCAGGAGAAGACTAAATAGTCTCTATCTTAACAAAAATATAAAGTATGCATTAGAGAAAAGTAAATTTACACATATACTAATTGGATTGGGGAGTCTAGTGGGGATCTCAGATTTAATGAATGTTATAATGATCCAAGCATGTCGAACTTGGTATGGATATATGTGGTGGCTTCTGATTATTTCATTAGTTAAAATGGCAATGAAGAGCTTGTCCGGGAATGCAAAACTTGTCAGCAATGGTTTGGAGCCTAGCAAATGTGAAGGTAATCCGTCGATGCATTAGTTTAAATCTGGAGATATCATGTGGATTAAGATTGGCAAGCGTTCGGTGTGGCCTGGTAAGTTATATTCTTTTACCTCTATGGAATTATTTTGCTAGTAGCTTTAGTTTCATGATTACATCCGTTTAATGAATTATGTAGTATCTTTTCAAGGCATATGTTGAAACGGACTTATTGTCACCATGTGAAGCAAGAACGACCATTTCCTTTGGCAAAAATAAAAATTCTTTTGTAATTGTTTCATGTCTCTTTTGTGAGTTGGACACTCCAAATTTAGGTTGTTCTATATGTCTAACATTTGGATTTTTTGGAGGCTTGAGGAAACTTCATTAACTCGTTACATAGTCGAACCATGGTGACTTAATTTCTACTAGTATCTGTGACAGAAAGTGTTAGTTATAGAACAGAAGAAGAAAGGCAGTAAATAAGTTATCAAGCTTTATCTATTATGTTTCCCCCTTAAAACATCTACATTTTTTTTTATCAAGTTCTAAGTAAATTTGGTTATTTTTTACATTGGGTACTTTTGGAGTCTAGACAGTTACATGTGTGTGTAGTAAGTTAACAATCTTCATAGCATAACAAGTACTAGAATTACACATTTAGAAAATTGTCTTATGATCAAGCATAACTCTTTCCAAGCTTGTTTAGGATTGTCATCCACTATCAACTGTTTTAGTTGAAATCACAAGGAGTTGGATTTCAATTCAATGAATGATAACTAAAGTTTTGAAACTGTTACCAAGCATTGTTGTGCCAATTTGAATAGTTAAAAGTAATTTTTTTTCCCTTTCTTAGATAACAGATACTATGATAGTGGAATTCAATCACTACACCCGACTCAAGATAGAGGCAGACTATTGTAAATTAGGTTATGTTGCCCATAAATGGAAAGGCTGAGATATGCTTCTTTACAAAATTGAGCCTGTTATCATTGACGTAGTTTGATACAACTGAAACTATTCCCAGCATTTATTTGATTTGGTTTGATTCTAAATTTAGACATCATGCAACCTTAGTTTCTATGATTGCCACACTATGCAATTATGAAGCAGTAGCTGTAGGAATCCTACCAAACCTTTAGTTTTCCCTGTTAACTTCCGTAGTCTGGTTCTTTCAATATGTATTGTACCAAAACTTCAAAAGCTTTAACCAAGGAAAAACAGATGTAACAATAGGCATTTTTTTACAACTGACCTTCATTAAATCACCTTAAGAAATAATAGCACGTCTTACAACAATATGATTTTTCATTTTCTGATTATTATATCACTTACACATCAAAGGGATCGAGTGATTTTATGGCAAGATATAAGCTCATAGTTTTCTAATGAGGCTACTCGATTACCTTACGCATAAGTGATGAAATGACCGCCAACATTGATGTTTTTGTATTACCATTTAGAATATCAGGCATACTTTGAGATTTACATTGGTGTTATAAATTTAAACTAAACTAGTTCTCTTTCATGAGACATGGCCCAATTCCACATATTCATGGTCGTTAGGGTATAGCATTAGCTGGTGAATCCAGTTTTTGTCTCCAATCATCATCATGCATGCTATATATATATTTTTTTATTCGTTACCTTGTAGAAGGTACAATATCTTTTGTGTATTAAGATAAAAATTGTTGCTTGGTCAAATTTTGCAGAAACCTTATTTATGTTTCTAATAAGATGATATTTTATTATTTTGTAAGAGGTGATCACTGAGAAGTTGTAATACTTTGTTTAATTATTCTAAATATTGGTCTGTGTTAATCCAAGGTTTAGGTCAGTTTAAATGTGAGGCATAAATCTCAACAAATTTTAAGTGTTGATTGGGAAGAGACATAAAACCACCAGAACACCACATCCTATTATAATTTTATAATTAAGCTAGCTTGCTTGAGTGAGGATGTGCTAGAACTTGTAACCTTCAAATACCCAATTTTACTAGTTAATGCGGTTATTTGAATTAATGTGCTAGGTCAATCTAAGTGGGTTGACCGTATTTGGATTCATATTCCAAATCAGCTTCTTCTACTTTTCGTACATGTGATCTGACCTCGTATTAAAGCTAATTATAATTGATTCAGTCCAAACAGATTTTATTGGGCTTTGAAACATGATTTGTACTTGCGATGAACATTCTACTTGTAAATTGCATAAGTACGACCTATGCCCATTTGCAGAACCAAAGTGGTATTTGTGGATATTATTGCCTTTAACCAACATATTATGGATGTCTACAGGACCACTGGAATAGCTTCATTGTGGAGGGCTTACAACTTCATGTCTGAAGTTTTGTAAATACAACGACAAAGTGACAACAAGATCCCAAGTTACCAAACTTTTATTCTTCTATGACAGTTGTATGGTTGGCTTGGCAATAAAAGGGTATCACTTTTAGAAAGAAAAAAAAAGTCAAACATTTAACTTATCATTTTTTGCTGTCATTTTAAAATTTGTCTAGATTATTCTAAATATATAACTTTTCCTACTATTGAATAGACTTCTTTTGATTTTATTGACTTCTTGTTAGTGTAAGTTGATCGATCCTGACATCAACTCTTATATTAACTTGATATTTTATTCCAGGTGTGCGCATTGAACTTGCATTCAGCCGACTTCCCAGTTAACACAGTTTGTGCTTACCCAGAGGCCAGTCTTAGCCTTACCATCCGAAGAAACTTCAGTTGTCTTTCTTTCCTCAGCACAACTGAAAATTTGAAACTTAAATTTTGATTTTTTGTCCAAATATAAAAGTATTGTTTGCACAAATAATGTTAGACAATTTAATCCTAGTTCACAGAGAAATAAATTTTATAACATTGAATTTTGTAATTTGCTTGCTTGAGTATGGAGTATGAAAGTGTATTTTTTTTCCTATTGTGTATGGCTAATACATTTAATTTTTTTTAAATGGCTTTACCTATACCGACGTTTATGTTAAAACATTGGAAAATTATTGGAAAAAGGTTTTTAAAGCAAATACCAACGTTTTTGCAAAAGGTTGGGAAAAAAAGTTTATTTTTCGATATTTTTATTAAAACGTTAGGAAATTATTACCCATCATTGCCCAATTTTCAACGTTTATTAAACGTTGTTGCAAACGTCGTCTTTACCTATACCGACATTTATCTAAAATGTTGTAAATTTCCAACTGCAGCAATGACGACGTTTGTCGAAAACGTTGAAAAAACGTTGAGAATTCCTACACCAACGTTTTTGACCTTTTTTCTGACGTTTATAAAACGTTGGAAAAAATCAAATTTTTTGTAGTGGATGCTTGGTTGTACTACCAACTATCATAGGCCAGAAGTTCTATGTTTAGAATTATTATTATTGATTAATAATATATTTATTTGCAACTTTTGATATAGAATTTTCATATTTAGAAACTAAAATCCATGGAAAAACTAGATAAGAGACATCTTATGTATAACTGATAGTGCTACTACCAATATCATCCTTATAAGAAGGATCTTTTTTTTCCTCTAATATAAATACTATGTGAAAGTAGTATCCATGATAGCTGGTCATGCTCTTCAATGGCTCCGGTAGAGCAAACTACTTATACAAAATATCTTATATTACTCACATTAGGGTTGTCAAGTCACATACTACGTTGAGCCAAAGCTCAATCCTACTAGGGTCCATTGTGAGCCAGAAGCCGAATGATCCTATAACTTTTAAATTGTGACATGATTGATAAGACACCCAAAACAAAGATTATTGGAATTATCAATATTAATTTGTGCGATAATCTCTTACCAAATTGCAGCATACATCCTTGATCTCAAAGATAAAGTTTGTTTCTAAACCATCAATCCTTAAGAGTGTATCTGAATAATTAGTAACACAGCTTTGAACTGCATTAGATGACTTATATTAGAATTATTTGAAACTGTAATATTGGCATCTATGTTTTTTGAATTATTATATTTATCTCCTTAGATTATTAAATGTTCTAGATATGAGATACTTTTGTGATAGGATATTTTTTGTGATCTGTCACGTTAATATGACATAATTCCCATCGTTAGGGAGAGATATGAAGAAGATAAATTATCGTTCTAGAAGAACGTCGTGAATTATCGTTCTAGAAGAACGTCGTGAATTATCGTTCTAAAAGAACGTCTTGCATCATCGTTCTAGAAGAACGTTCTAAAGCATTATTTCAGAAGAACGTTTCATGGCACACTTCTACTTTGTCTAATCTTCACTAAATTAAGAGAAATTATTTCTTATATTTCATTACAAATAAATTATTATATGTTTACTCGATTATGCTGTATAAATAGTTATATCAACTATGAATCTATTTTCTAATAGAAGAACCAAATAAATGCAGCAAATAAATAAGTTCTTTTGTAGGAACACATGAGATCTAAAGGTTCTAAATATTCAATTCCCTCTCGAAGAAGCCAAATAATATTAAAGGTTATAAAGAATCAGCTCTCTAGAAGAAGAGGCCGAATAATATAACACACCCTAATGCTCTTAAAGAAGCAGCTCCCAAAGAAGGATCTCCTGTAAAGAAAAAGTTTATGACGGTCTGGAAGATGTCATGAACCAAAGATCAAATTTCTCAAAGTATATCGCTCCGGTAGAGGATATACCTCAGATTCCAAAAGAGACTAAGAATCGGTCCCCATGAAATCTATATTTTATACATAGTTAAGAGAAATTTGGAATTAAGAAGTTTGTCACAAATGATATTATCAAATAAGAATAAAAAAGGTGATAAAATTAAAGGTTAACACTAAACCACAAATAATCTAATGGAAAGATATGATATCTCTCGCGTTCAGTCCTATAGTTCAAAACCCAAAAATAATAAACCTGGTAGGTTTAAATGAGTGATTGTAAAAATTAGAGAGATCCAAGTGTATAGAGCAATGTTGGCTCAAGAATTCTCAAAACAATCATGAATATAATATGAATAAATATATTCTCCGATCATGATAACCTAGACATAAGATATACATGAAATCCCCAAAGGATTTAAATTTTCAGATATATCCTTGAAGAATTTAAATTACCATGCTATCCCTGAAGGATTTGCAAACGAGTTATATATGGACTAAAACCATCCCCGAACGGATTCGTCAAAATGGTTTCTATTTACATAAAAGTAATTGCCGAAGAGAAGATCTTCTGAAGAGATTAGAAGTACTTTCCGAATAGAAAATCACCTAAAGAGATCGAAATCTCCCGAAGAGATCAAAAATCTTCTGAAGAGATCGAAAATCTCCCGAAGAGAGAGAGAAAATCTGCAGAGGAGATAAAGATAAATATCCAAAAGAGATAAAGATAAATCTCCAAAAGAGATCTCATGCAATCTCATGAAAAGATGAATCTCTAGAAGACATCTACTATAAATCTCCTGTAGAGATTTAATATGAATAATATACCTGTAATGGTCAGGTCAATAGGTCTTTTACAACCAAAGGAACATGTTCTGGGTCATGAAGTACCATATTTAAAGAATATAAAATTCTTTATTGTCATTCACTCAACACAATATTTTAGAATAATATTAGGCACATAAATTATTCTTGATGAATGTTTTGATCTAATGAGATATGCAGATAAATGGTATTTATCTGATACTCATTAAGAGGATACAACAAACAAGGTATGTTTTATAAATAATATTGCAGGTATTTCAGAAAGAATAAATCAAATCACTGCGGCAATTTCATCAAAGCAAAAAGAGGATGTTCATGGCTATGTTTTCAACAGTTCAGCATATCAGGAGGAGTTGCAAGCTTTCAGGAATCACAAATAAAGCCTACAACCTCTTCATAAGGATATGATTATAAATGTATAGAGAAATAAGTGTTGGGTGAGATGTAATATTCAAATATACTGAGAGTTGTTTTTCTTTCTTTATTGATGTAAGAACTACATGTAATTTTTATAATTTGAGGGAAAGTATCTTGAAGAGGCTAATGGAGACATCTTTAAGCATGTCTTTGCGCATTGTACTCTTTTTCTTCGTTGAGTTTTTTTTCCACTGGATTTTTCCTTCGAAAAGTTTTTAACGAGGGAATGTAAGTCCACCCTGTAACTCTCCGTTCCCAGAATACGTATTTTAATACATGTACTACTTGCCTGTATTTATTTAGTATTTGTCATGTATTTATTCTGCATTTATTTCCTATAATTACCTGCTAGTTATTTTCCTATATTTTATTTAATACTCTTATCTAGCTCTTGGTTCATTTCGGTTCATGTTGAACCAACTTGGTTTGGCTTGGTTCAACATGGAAAGGAATGAATGGCCTAGATTGAGTGGAGAGGAATGAATGGTGGAGATCCCTTGGACTTGGTATTTATACCACTCTTTCTCTCTCTTCTCATTCACTTCCATTTATTTCTCCTCCACCAAAACCCTAGCCATTTGAGAGAGGCAAGTAATCTTGCATAAATATGGAGGAATTCCTCAAACTTTAATTTTATTGTTCTATTCTCTTCCTCATTTCATTCTTAGCATGATTAATGTTGTGTCCGTAGCATTTAAATTTTATTTTCTTGTGTTTTAATTACTTTGAAGAAAAATAGGTTCTTTGAGAAAAATGGGGTTTGATCTTCAAAACTTGTTGTTCTTTGGAAACAAATGGTTCTATATACAAAAGGGTTCAATTTTAAGCAAGTTTATTTTTTTGTTTCATCTCATTATGACTTATAGATTAAAAGTTATGATCATTTAAAGTTTTGGGATTTTATGGGTTTTTTGAGTTCTTGAGCTGCTGCACCATTCGTCTGCTGCACAAATCGTGGTCTGCACCATTCATCTGATGTACCATTCGTGGTCTGCACCATTCGTCTGCTGTACCAATCATAGTCTGTGCCAATCGTGCTTTGTACCATTCGTCTGCTGCACCAACTGTGGTATGCACCATTCGTAGTCTGCATCATTCGTCTGATGTACCAATCGTGGTCTGCACCATTCGTCTACTGCACCATTCGTGGTCTGCACCATTCGTCTGCTGCACCAATCGTGGTCTACACTATTCGTCTGCTATACCATTCGTGGTCTGCACCAATCATGGTCTGCACCATTCGTCTGTTGCACCATTCGTGGTCTGCACCATTCGTCTGTTGCACCAATCGTGGTCTGCGCCAATCGTGGTCTACACCATTCGTGGTCTGCACTAATCATGGTCTGCACCATTCGTGGTCTGCACCATTCGTGGTCTGCACTAATCATGGTCTGCACAATTCGTGGTCTGTACCATTTGTGGTCTGCACTAATCGTGGTCTGCACCAATCGTGGTCTGCACCAATTATTGTAGCACCATTCATTGTCTGTACTAATTATTGCCGCACCGATCATTGTCGCACCAATTGTTGCCGTACCATTCATTATCCGCGCCAATTGTTGTCGCACCAATTGTTGCTGTACCATTCATTGTCCGTGCCAATTATTGCCGTACCAATCGTTGCCGCACCAATTGTTGCTGTACCATTCATTGTCCATACCAATTGTTGTCGCGCCATTCATTGCTTGCATCATTTGTTGTTGTACCATTGTTATATTGATTGAACATTGATCATACGTTCCTGTCTTTGGAACTAAGGGACTAGCTAGTCGACATATTGAATTGAATGAGACATGTTCCTGTTTATACAGTGAACTATTACGACTGACTAGCTGACCCCAATCATTGACATGTGTACTCGTGCTGATATTTCAAATTATACAATTACTTTCAATTCACGCAATGTTGAGTATGTGCTAATGCACTGGTAAATATTTTCTTATTACAAAATCAACACGTGTATCTTACAGTCAAGGCATGATTATCCCGTGGCTAGGTTTGTTTGCTGCATTACTCTATGTAAAACCTACAACCTAACTACACTGATATCGTTGTAGAGTTATGCATATCGTACCCCATACGGATGTACTCATTCAGAATGATCATGACCCATGACATATGATTTCAATTAACGTAGGGACAACTAAGTGACATAAAATAACAACTGCATGGAGAGGAATGAATTCCCAAGTTCTTACATGAGAGTCATCTTCGGGACAAATAATGCTCCGACATGTCGGCTGGTCCCCGCGGATACTGCAAATCTGCCACACGGGATGGGAGTGGTATCTGTTTACTTTTCTGCAATATTATTGACGAGTGTCTTGATAGGACCCGTGTAATTCATGATTGGCACAAATGATTACGGATCGACTAGCCTTGCTTGTATATGGTAAGAACTAAGGAATTCAATAATGCATCCACTACCAAAATAAGTCAAATCAGCGACGAATTTAGCGACTCCAAGAAAGAACGTCGCTAATTTTTGAGAGTTTAGCGACGTTTTACTAATACGTCGCTATTAGTCGCCAAAAGTGACTAATAGCGACTACAGTTTATTAAATGGGAATCTGCGTCGCAAGTTCGTCGGTACACGTCACTGATGTAGCGACTCGTAGAGACGTAATTTAAGCGGCGTCGTCGTATATTAAATTTCAACGACGTGTAGCGACGTCCTTTTCGGACGTCGCTAAAGGTTTCATATAGGCTGTGTCACCCTCATTTCCTGTATTTCCAGTATTTCGTATTTATAATCGTATCTAGATTTTGGCATGTATCTTTTTATTTTTCTCAGCTTGTGGGATTTTGGTATTTCTCGTATTTGGGTTTTTGGCTTGGCTCGGTTTTATTGGGTTGGTTCATTCTGGTTCGGTCTTGAGCATTGGATCACCCTAGCCCTATGCTACACCCTCATCCCCACCACAACTCCTCATTAAAAACCCACCAACCTCTTCTCTCTCCTCATAACTTCCTCCATTAATTTTCTTCTTCTTCTTCTTCCCCTTCCTCTACACGCTTTCCTCTCCCTTAGGTAAGTGCATCTTGCCACTTCATGAGAACCATATTTTCTTGGTCCATTTGCTAGATTAGGACATGGAGATCAACATTAGTTCTTGGGTTTTTATGATTTGGAGTCTCTGTTGATGTAGATCTAAGTTGTTGCTATTTTTGGATTTTGTATGTTTTGATCCTTTTTGGTTGGTTTCCTTTGAGTTCTGATGCTTCCATGTGGAAGAGCATTCAGTTTCACTCCAGTTGGAGCCTTGGGAATCCGGATTTGGAGTTCGGATGACCAAGTTATGAACTTTTGAAGTTTTGGTTTCAGCCATGTGTTCTTGCTGTTTGGAGAAGACAGTGAGCAGTGTGCAGAGCTTCTGGCTCACGCACACTGAGCTACGTGCGCTCTTTAGCGCTGCGTACGCAGACTTGGGTACGCTCCCTGTTGGAAGCATGTTCCCTTGAGCGTGCGTGACTTTTCACGCAGCTGCTCCCTTGAGCGTGCGTGACTTTTCACGCAGCTGCTCCCTTGAGCGTGCATGACTTTTCACGCACACTGTTCCCTTGAGCGTGCGTGACTTTTCACGCACACTGCTCCTTGAGCGTGCGTGACTTTTCACGCACACTGCTCTGTAGCGTGCGTGATTTTCACGTACGTGGCTCTCTCGGCGTGCGTGACTTTTCGTACGCTGCTTCCCTGACCCCATTGCTTAGTCCACTGACTCTTGGAGTTTTGGTTTTATTTCTTTAAGCTTGGTTCTTCTATAACCCCGTATTTTGATATTTTATTAGATATTTTACGCCCATTTTATATCCTTACGCCTTTTTGTCATAAACTTGATTTTACTTAATATGTTGGAATGACTATGGTACATGGCTTGGTATGACAAGGAACTAGCATAACACGACAGTGACCCGTAGTGGTGCACTCCTGACATGACCAACATGACTTGATAGTGGCCCGTGGCGGCGCACTCCTGACTTGACATGACTTGATAACTTAACTTGACCTGTCTTGACACCGTGGGTGGTTCTTTCTTGCTTGCTTGTTAATCCACTTGTCCGGTCTTGCATCATGTCTAGGAGAGGACTCCTGAGTACCACGGTCAGGAGTACCTACTAAAATGGATTAAGGTTAATAACTAGAATAACACAGTAGTCATGAAGAGATGACACAGCTACAGGCAATCCCGTTACCTGGGCGCTCTTGGGATCTGTAGCCTGCCGTCGAGTAGGGCACATTTCCAGCGCACCGTCGAGTGTTGCACCCTCTAAGTCACCTAAAGGTACATTTGTCTCCCGGGCGATGTACCCACCTGAATTCAACCCTAATCTTTCGTCCTGGGTAGCCTGGATGGTCTGCAGGGCTTGTGGCTGTGGAACAATCTCACTGTATCTTGTTAGTAATTAGGCCTGTGATAACCCTAGTTAGTTAAAGTAGTAAGCCGTAGTATCTGCTTGGCCGTGATTGATTGAATGAAGTATAACCAGTCTAGTCATGTCTTGATCCCATGCAAGATTGCTTCCTGTCTTGATTACTTACATTATTATCTTACCGATAAATGGTGGGAAACCAAGTTCTGTTCAGATGAAGGGTTACAACCCCGGTCCTTGTTTGGTTTACGGGTTGTAACCTGGCTATCGGAATAGTTCTATGGTTAACTCGTCGTATATCATCCTGACATATTTTCGTAAATTCGAGTTTTTAATATTATATCTTCTTGTGTTAATGCTGGCTTTTGTTCTTATTTTGTGGCCCCCTTGTGGCACTTGCTCTTTCTGGGGTTGACCCAGCTGGTTTCGTGTGGCCAGATTTCGGAGCAGCTCCCGAGGATCTACCAAGCTTCCAGCCCAATGGTGGCGACTAGAAGGAACCCGGGCTACGAGTGGGTTTTCTATTTTGTTTCGCTCACTCTATTGTAAATTTATTCTTTTGAGGCGTTTAGCCGACGAGCACCTGTTAGCTCGATGCACTTTTACTTACTGTCTGCCTACGGGCTGTAAACATGATTAACAAATCCTAGGGTTGATCATGTATAACTTAAACTCTTGCTAGTCCTAACATTTTGTACGACTAGCTTCATGATCAGCTGATATGTAATATTTGGGACGCCTTTTATTGTATATTTAATGATCATACATCTTGTAATTATATTAATTGGTTGAGATTGAGACAATAGGCTTGACCTTAAGAGACTGTTGGCTTGTAGTAAACCCTCATATCTAGATAGCCGTGACCGTATAGTTGAGATGTATTCTATTTCAATATACGTAGCTGGCTATGTCTGCCCCTGCTCTCCAGTATTCTGGTTCTGGGGCGTGACATGGTTTAAGTGGTGGCCCATGCAGGTCTTGTCGATCAAGAAATGTGAGGGTTTACCGAATAGATGTCTCAATCAGTATTCGCCCTTGATCTTCGCCCGTATTTTCAAATCCCTAAAATTCTTGCCCTGATTACATGCTTGTATCGTTGATCTGTCCTGGTCCTTTCTTATTGTTTTCCTGTGTCGTCTTCCTCAGCGGCACTGTACCTGACCCTGTCGATCAGCAAGGAAGAGCACCTCCCGTGGACCAGCAGCAACCCGGAGATCAAGCCCAGCATTCCGGGGTAGCCTCCAGAGTGATACCTACTGGAGGAGAGTCGCCAGTTCGGCCCGTCCAGCCCGTAGAGCCAGATGATGGTACCCTAGTAGGCCTCATCAGAACCTTGATAGCTTCCCAGGATCGTCGAAGCGACGCCCTGCACCAGACAGTTCAAGATGCCTTGACCCGAGGCGGACATCCAGGAAACCAGGCGGCGAACAGTTTCAAGCGCTTGAACCCTCCCTTCTTCGACGGCACCGAGGATGCGGTTGCCGCGGATGCATGGCTTTAGGATACCGAGGTGATTCTGGAAGCAGCTAGGACACCCGAGAATGAGAAGGTGGCGGTGGTACGCCTGCAGTTGTTGGACTTGGCTCGCAGTTGGTGGGCGGCACAAGCCATGGGATTAGTGGCACCCATTGCTTGGACAGTGTTTAGGGAGAGATTCCAGATGAAGTACTTTGATGCTGTGGCTCGGTACGACCTGCAGACCAGATTTACCAACTTGAAGCAAGGAGGCAGAACAGTTGACAGTTATGCATCGGAGTTTTCTAGACTCAGTAGGTTTGCCCCCACCTTGGTGGCGACCGAGTTTGATAGGGCCCAACGGTTCCAGCAGGGACTGCAATTGGAGATCTTGTTGGCGGTTGAGCAGTTCGAGCACCAGACGTTCGATGCAGTCTTGAGAGCAGCTAGGAGGCATGAGTACACCTCCCAGAGGATCGTGGATAGGATCGGAGGTAGGAAGCGGTCCCACAGTCAGATGTACCAATCATCAGCTCCAGCCCGGCAGCTAGGGGATTGACCATTGGAACTCCGAGGCGGGCGGCCTCAGTAACGTCGGTTCAGCGTTCGACCCCGACGTACCCGCAGCAGCAGAAGCAGAAGCAGACTTCCGCGATGGGATGTTCTCATTGCGGAAAGCCAGGGCATGTGGTGGCAGACTGTCGTAGGACGCAGGGATTGTGTCTGGCATGTGGAGCAGCAGATCATAGAGTTGGAGCTTGCCCGAATAGGGGTGGTTCATCAGCATCCAACCCTTCTAGCTCTTCGGTGAGAGGACCGGCCCCAGCACCAGTTCAGCAGCAGCAGTATCAGTCTTCGAGGCCCTTGCCGCCTCAGTCTCAGGCATTCCAGCAACAACACCCCCAGCAGTATGCACAAGTCCAAGCTCAGACCCATAATAGGCAGAGAGGTTTCCAGCAGAGGGGACCCGCAGCTAGAGGTCAGGCCATGATGATGGCTATGGAAGAAGAAGTTATACCAGGTGAGGTAGTGGCAGGTACTATTCTCGTCAACTCCTTTCCAGCTTCGGTATTGTTTGATTCTGGTGCATCGCATTCATTCATGTCTGTACTATTCACGACACAGATAGGATTGGAGCCTAAGTCATTATCAGTGAGGCTCAATATACTTACTGGTAATGGTCTTGTGGGAGTAGATCGAGTGTTTTCCTCGTGTCGGATCGAAGTTAGCGGTAGGGAGTTCTCCGCTAGATTCATAGAGTTTCCTATGGCAGACTATGATGTAGTCCTAGGCATGGATTGGTTGAGGAACCAGTATGCTAGGATAGACTGCCATATTGGCAGAGTTGTCTTTAGTATCCCCGGCGAGCCAGAGTTTTCGTTTTCCAGAGGCGCAGTGGAGCCGTCTTCCCCAGCATTGCGGATGGCAGTAGCAGCAGTTCAGTTGCCCAGGATAGTCGAGGAGTTTCCAGATGTCTTTCCAGAAGAGCTTCCAGGGATGTCGCCAGAGCGGAAGATTGAGTTCACTATAGACTTGATCCTCGGGACAGCACCAGTGTCAGAGCGAGTCTACAGGATGGCGCCTTCAGAATTGGAGATTTTGTACAAGATGATTGAAGAACTGAGGACCAAGGGATTCATCCGTGCAAGTGGATCGCCTTGGGGAGCCCCGATGCTTCTTGTGAAAAAGAAGGATGGTACGTCCAGGCTATGTGTTGATTATCGTACCTTGAATTCGGTGACAATCAAGAACAGATACCCTCTTCCGAGGATAGATGACTTGTTTGATCAACTCAGAGGGGCTTCAGTGTTCTCGAAGATCGACTTGCGATCAGGATACCACCAGATCAGAGTCAGAGAGCAGGACATCCCGAAGACAGCATTCAGATCGAGGTATGGACATTGGGAGTTCCTTGTTATGCCCTTTGGAGCGACCAATGCGCCGGCCGTATTCATGGACCTCATGAATCACATTTTCATGCCTTACTTGGATCAGTTTGTGATCGTGTTCCTAGATGATATCCTGGTCTACAGCAAGAGTGAAGCAGAGCATGAGCAGCATCTCAGAGTCGTCCTTCAGCCGCTTAGGGAGAATCAGTTGTACGCCAAGTTCAGTAAATACGAGTTCTGGCTCGATCGCATTTCATACTTGGGTCACATCATTACCCGAGGAGGAGTAGAAGTAGATCCCCAGAAGATTGTGGCTATCAAGTCATGGCCGGTACCCAGCTCAGTGACAGAGGTTCGCAGCTTCCTTGGATTGGCCGGCTATTACCGGTGGTTCATTTCAGATTTCGTAAGGATTTCAGCGCCGATGACCCAGTTGACCCGCAAGGATGTGCCGTTTGTTTGGACAGCAGAATGTCAGGAATCATTTGAGAAGTTGAAGCGAGGTTTGATAACGGCTCCCATTCTCACCCTTCCAGATGGGACCGAAGGATTCACAGTTTATTGCGACGCTTCAGGCAGAGGATTGGGGTGTGTCTTGATGCAGCATGGAAAGGTAATATCTTATGCGTCATAACAACTACGTGATCATGAGAAGAATTACCCGACCCACGACTTGGAACTGGCGGCGGTAGTGTTTGCTTTGAAGTTGTGGAGGCACTACTTGTACGGAGATAGAGTGGAGATCTTTACTGATCATAAGAGCCTGAAGTATGTTTTCACCCAGAAGGATCTTAATATGCGGCAGAGAAGATGGCTCGAGCTATTGGTGGACTATGATGTAGATTTGCAGTATCATCCCGGGAAGGCCAACGTAGTAGCAGATGCATTGAGCAGGAGAGCCGGAGTTAATTTCCTGACGGCACAACCAGAATTATTGGCAGATCTTCAGAAGATGGGAATTGAAGTGGTTCTTCCAACCAGTGTGGCATTGATGGCCAGTCTACAGGTTCAGTCCAGCATAGTTGAGAGGATCCGGGTGGCGCAGTCAACAGATTCCAAGATCCAGCGACTCAGAGCAGAGTGTGAAGCAGGAAGAATGCCAGAGTTATGTATCCATAAAGATGGTACCCTTCGGCACGGCACTCGTCTTTGTGTACCCAGTAGGGATATCAGACCAGAAGTTATGGCAGAAGCCCACAGTTCACAATATTCTATTCATCCGGGTGGTACGAAGATGTACCGTGATATTCGTCAGCACTTCTGGTAGAATGGCATGAAGAGGGAGATAGCCCGGTTTGTCTCTCGGTGTTTGGTTTGCCAACAGGTTAAAGCTGAACATCAGAGGCCCGCTGGACTTCTTCAACCCTTACCGATCCCAGAATGGAAATGGGAACATATAACCATGGATTTCGTGACCGAGTTGCCCAGATCTCCGGCCGGCAGAGATGCTATTTGGGTAATTGTGGACAGGCTTACCAAGGTGGCACACTTTCTCCCATTCAGAGTTGGACAGTCGTCGGCGCAGCTAGCAGAGATGTACCTCAGGTAGATCATCAGGCTTCACGGTGTGCCAGTCAGCATCACCTCAGACAGGGATTCAAGATTCATATCACACTTTTGGCACAGCTTGCAGAAGAGTTTGGGGACTCGTCTTCAGTTCAGCTCAGCTTATCACCCGCAGACGGATGGTCAATCAGAGCGCACAATCCAGACTCTTGAAGATATGTTGAGATCTTGCACCCTCGACTTCGGTGGTTCATGGGAGAATCATCTGCACCTGGTAGAATTCTCGTACAACAACAGTTATCAGGCCAGTATCCAGATGGCACCCTTCGAGGCTCTCTATGGTAGGAAGTGCAGATCCCCGCTAGCATGGGACGATGTAGGAGATAGGCAGATGCTCGGACCCGAGTTGATTTTCCAGACGGTTGAAGTGGTCAGGAAGGTCAGAGATCACCTCCGAGTTGCCCAGGACCGCCAGCGCCATTGGGCCGATGCTCATCGGCGTCCCTTAGAATTTGCTGTCGGCGACCATGTATTCCTTAGGATCTCGCCTAACTGCGGCGTCATTCGCTTCGGCATGCGGGGAAAGCTTAGTCCTAGGTATATAGGGCCGTTCGATATTCTGGAGCGAGTAGGAGATGTATCCTATCGTCTCGCTCTTCCGCCGTCGCTAAGTGAGATGCATGATGTATTCCATGTGTCCCGATTACGACGGTATATTCCGGACCCGAGCCACATCCTAGATCATTCGAAATTGGTTGTTGGTACCAACCTTTCGTATGAGGAGAGGCCCGTGTCTATTTTGGACCGGAGGGAAAAGATACTCAAGAACAAGACTATTAAATTAGTCCGTGTTGCTTGGGGTCATCACTCTCTAGGTGAGTCAACGTGGGAGCGTGAGGACGACATCCGATCGCGATATCCCTACCTGTTTGACTCGTGAGGTATAATGTCTTTCTTATGCCCTATGTTTTCCCTTCCTTGCTTGCATTGTATGATTGTATGATTGAACTGCCTAGTGTAACTTGCCTGTGCTTAGTGTAGCTTGTCGTAACAAACTCTAGCTCCTTGATTAAATTCCGAGGACGGAATTCTTTTAAGGTGGGTAGAGTTGTCACCCTCATTTCCTGTATTTCCAGTATTTCGTATTTATAATCGTATCTGGATTTTGGCATGTATCTTTTTATTTTTCTTAGCTTGTGGGATTTTGGTATTTCTCGTATTTGGGTTTTTGGCTTGGCTCGATTTTATTGGGTTGGTTCATTCTGGTTCGGTCTTGAGCATTGGATCACCCTAGCCCTATGCTACACCCTCATCCCCACCACAACTCCTCCTCATTAAAAACCTACCAACCTCTTCTCTCTCCTCATAACTTCCTCCATTAATTTTCTTCTTCTTCTTCTTCCCCTTCCTCTACACGCTTTTCTCTCCCTTAGGCAAGTGCATCTTGCCACTTCATGAGAACCATATTTTCTTGGTCCATTTGCTAGATTAGGACATGGAGATCAACATTAGTTCTTGGGTTTTTATGATTTGGAGTCTCTGTTGATGTAGATCTAAGTTATTGCTATTTTCGGATTTTGCATGTTTTGATCCTTTTTGGTTGGTTTCCTTTGAGTTCTGATGCTTCCATGTGGAAGAGCATTCAGTTTCACTCCAGTTGGAGCCTTGGGAATCCGGATTTGGAGTTCGGATGACCAAGTTATGAACTTTTGAAGTTTTGGTTTCAGCCATGTGTTCTTGCTGTTTGGAGAAGACAGTGAGCAGTGTGCAGAGCTTCTGGCTCACGCACACTGAGCTATGCGCGCTCTTTAGCACTGCGTACGCAGACTTGGGTACGCTCCCTGTTGGAAGCATGTTCCCTTGAGCGTGCGTGACTTTTCACGCAGCTGCTCCCTTGAGCGTGCGTGACTTTTCACGCAGCTGCTCCCTTGAGCGTGCGTGACTTTTTACGCAGCTGCTCCCTTGAGCGTGCGTGACTTTTCACGCAGCTGCTCCCTTGAGCGTGCGTGACTTTTCACGCACACTGTTCCCTTGAGCGTGCGTGACTTTTCACGCACACTGCTCCTTGAGCGTGCGTGACTTTTCACGCACACTGCTCTGTAGCGTGCGTGATTTTCACGTACGCGGCTCTCTCAGCGTGCGTGACTTTTCGTACGCTGCTTCCCTGACGCCCTTGCTTAGTCCACTGACTCTTGGAGTTTTAGTTTTATTTCTTTAAGCTTGGTTCTTCTATAACCCCGTATTTTGATATTTTATTAGATATTTTACGCCCATTTTATATCCTTACGCCTTTTTGTCATAAACTTGATTTTACTTAATATGTTGGAATGACTATGGTACATGGCTTGGTATGACAAGGAACTAGCATAACACGACAGTGACCCGTAGTGGTGCACTCCTGACATGACCAATATGACTTGATAGTGGCCCGTGGCGGCGCACTCCTGACTTGACATGACTTGATAACTTAACTTGACCTGTCTTGACACCGTGGGTGGTTCTTTCTTGCTTGCTTGTTAATCCACTTGTCCGGTCTTGCATCATGTCTAGGAGAGGACTCCTGAGTACCACGGTCAGGAGTACCTACTAAAATGGATTAAGGTTAATAACTAGAATAACACAGTAGTCATGAAGAGATGACACAGCTACAGGCAATCCCGTTACCTGGGCGCTCTTGGGATCTGTAGCCTGCCGTCGAGTAGGGCACATTTCCAGCGCACCGTCGAGTGTTGCACCCTCTAAGTCACCTAAGAGTACATTTGTCTCCCGGGCGATGTACCCACCTGAATTCAACCCTAATCTTTCGTCCTGGGTAGCCTGGATGGTCTGCAGGGCTTGTGGCTGTGGAACAATCTCACTGCATCTTGTTAGTAATTAGGCCTGTGATAACCCTAGTTAGTTAAAGTAGTAAGCCGTAGTATCTGCTTGGCCGTGATTGATTGAATGAAGTATAACCAGTCTAGTCATGTCTTGATCCCATGCAAGATTGCTTCCTGTCTTGATTACTTACATTATTACCTTGCCGATAAATGGTGGGAAACCAAGTTCTGTTCAGATGAAGGGTTACAACCCCGGTCCTTGTTTGGTTTACGGGTTGTAACCTGGCTATCGGAATAGTTCCATGGTTAACTCGTCGTATATCATCCTGACATGTTTTTGTAAATTCGAGTTTTTAATATTATATCTTCTTGTGTTAATGCTGGCTTTTGTTCTTATTTTGTGGCCCCCTTGTGGCACTTGCTCTTTCTGGGGTTGACCCAGCTGGTTTCGTGTGGCCAGATTTCGGAGCAGCTCCCGAGGATCTACCAAGCTTCCAGCCCAATGGTGGCGACTAGAAGGAACCCGGGCTACGAGTGGGTTTTCTATTTTGTTTCGCTCACTCTATTGTAAATTTATTCTTTTGAGGCATTTAGCCGACGAGCACCTGTTAGCTCGATGCACTTTTACTTACTGTCTGTCTACGGGCTGTAAATATGATTAACAAATCCTATGGTTGATCATGTATGACTTAAACTCTTGCTAGTCCTAACATTTTGTACGACTAGCTTCATGATCAGCTGATATGTAATATTTGGGACGCCTTTTATTGTATATTTAATGATCATACATCTTGTAATTATATTAATTGCTTGAGATTGAGACAATAGGCTTGACCTTAAGAGATTGTTGGCTTGTAGTAAACCCTCATATCTAGACAGCCGTGACCGTATAGTTGAGATGTATTCTATTTCAATATACGTAGCTGGCTATGTCTGCCCCCGCTCTCCAGTATTCTGGTTCTGGGGCGTGACAGGCTGCGAGGGTTTCCTTTTCGATCATTCACAAATTTCCTCCCCCACCTCAATTTTTCGCGCGCTCCTCCTCCGCGGCGCTCCTCCGGCGATCTCCCTCCTCCGGCCTCCTCCTCCTCCTCCCTTCTCCTCAGGTAGCTCCCCGATCTCTCTTTCTCTCTCTCTCTCTCTCTCTCTCACACACACACACACTCCCCTGTCCCCGTCGCCCCGACTCCAATGCTTCCCAGTTTTTCCTCGTCTTCTAGCTCTCTCTCTCGCTTCTAATTCATGTCCACGAGAGCGTGGACTGGCCGTACGAGCAGCAATCTGTACGTGTGTGTTTTATGATTTTGTTGGTTTGGACACGTCGTGTCCTACTGTGTGGACACGAGACTCACAGTGTGACACCTATATATGTATACGACTCATATCAACTGTCAATTTGATGTTTTCCTGGGATTCAAATTCCAATTTAGGGTTCGAGCCCTATTTACTGATACTGAGAGTTTTCTGGGCATTTTCAGGGTTTTGAAATAAAGAATAAATTGACTAATAATGTTAATTAATTGATGTTTACATGTATACATGTCTGTGATAATGTTTAGATGAATTGAGATTCATGGGATGCATGTTTGGTTTGTATTAATCAACGGTACTATGTATACTGTTAGGCCCCTCTTTAACAGTATACTATGTATACTGTTAACACATAACCCCCTGGACACCAATACTGTAAGCTTGAGCTTGGCTTGACTAGAATTAATCGAGCTCGAGCTTGATAAGTTTTTTATTTTGGAGTTTGAGCTTGGTATCGAAAAATATGAGTTTGGTATCGAAAAATATGAGTTTGGAAAAATATGGATCCATGATTTGGTGCAGCAGCAGCAGCTTCTCATAATCAAAACTGATGTGGTTAGCCATTGGCCTTGATTTTTAGTTCGGCTTCTATAAGGAATTTGTATTAATCAACGGTACGACATGGTGATCAGGACATTGGGGGTCTGATTTTGAGCTGTGTGAGGATGAGGAGTGTGTCTGGGTTTTGAATTACATTGGGGTCTGATTTTGGCTTAAATGATCATATCGGTTTGTTGAGTATTAGCTTTCTATATATTTGGATTGTTGTTCATTTGTTGTTCATTCGTGGATTCTCTACATTCGTGGATTCTCTATATTATTATAAGCTGTGTGAGGACAGTAGGCCATCTCCATTGGGGTCTGATTTTGAATTACATGTTTCTAATATGAGGGGTATGTCTGGGTTTGGAAGTAACTGTCTAATTAATCTAATTTTGAATTACATGTACCAGCCAAACACTGTCCCTGCAGGCGCCATTCGACTAGCGAGGCAGAAATCTATGTATGACATTTGCTATAAGGAATTTGCATTAATCTACGGTACGACATCGTGATCAGGACATAGTCCCTGCAGCCACTCGACTGACGAGGCAGAAACTATGTATTCGTAGATAAAGTTGACTGTCCTCCGACCCCCATCACTCGGCAATGATGATACGATAACCTAACACTACATCTTTTAGTAGTAGATAATGTCTTAGTATTACATTTTGTGGGTTCATCTTATTGATTCTGTTACATCCTTCAGATACTAGATTCGATAAGAACATATACTACACCATATGTACAGAACATAGATGATTCACACTAATGTATGCTAGACTGAATTTTGGATTACGTTCTGAGCCATTCGTCCCCACACTTGGCAATTAAGCATGTGAAATATATCGTTGAAAAACATAAAATTTTGGGTTGTGTTCTGAGCCATTCTTCACTTTCTGCAGTAATTATCTTAAAATGGATATGAATTACTATGTGCAAAACCGTTTGTGGATGTACAATCGTCATCCTGATGGATTACTATCTGTGTCAATCTTTGCAGAATTATCTTAAAATGGATATGAATTACTATCTGCGGAACCGTTTGTGGATGTACAATCGTCATCCTGGTGACATGTGCGGTGTGCGGGATGAATTTATACAGGGTGTGCAACAGTTCCTGCAGTTTACCAAGGGGTTCCCTCAGTACATGGACCGTACAAAAATTAAGTGTCCATGTGTGAGATGTTGCAACTTGAAATATCATTCGGAAGTGGATGTGACATATCATTTGTATTCGAGGGGTTTCATGCTAAATTATTATCAGTGGACCGCACACGGAGAACTTGTGCCTTTAGCATCCGAGCCGTAGCCTTGTGTGGAGCCTTATGTAGATGTCCACGAGCATGCTGATTACGACCAAGGGTGGACGAACATGGTTTTCGATGCTGCGGGGCCTAGTTTCGATCCGAACAATCAATATGCAGCTGAGGAGGCACCGAATGCCGATGCTGCAAAGTTCATGGAGTTGCTGGAGAATGCAAGGACTCCTTTATATCCTGGTTGTGATGACCATTCATCATTGGAGGTGATTACAAGATTGTTGAGCATAAAATCAGGTTTTAACATGTCTCAAGAATGCTACAACCGAATCCTGGAGTTAATTAAAGATATATTGCCGGAGGGTGGCAAGTTACCTAAAGACTTCTACCGATCCAAGAGAATGGTGAGATCGCTCTGGATGGTTATGAAAAAATTGATGCATGTCACAACGGATGCATGTTGTACTATAAGGACGACAAGGATGAAGACACCTGCAGATTTTGTGGTGCCGATCGCTTCAAGGCAACTAGTACAACAAGAACTTCTGGTGCACGCAAGCCAACAGATTCGATGCACTATTTGCCTTTAACGCCACGGTTGTAGAGGTTGTTTATGTCAAAGGAGACAGCTGATAATATGAGTTGGCACAAGCGAGAACAAATAGATGGAGTACTAGATCATCCATCCGACGGGGAAGCATGGAAGCACTTTGATCGAGTGTATCCCGATTTTGCTTCGGAGCCGCGTAATGTCAGATTGGGGCTTTCCTCCGACGGTTTTACCCCATTTGGACTTTCGGGCTCACAATATTCTTGTTGGCCTGTGATTGTTACTCCGTACAACTTGCCGTCTTGGATGTGTATGAAGACTCCTAATATGTTCCTAACTGTTATTATTCCAGGTCCGAAGAACCCGAAGAGGAACATTGATGTGTACTTACAACCCTTGGCAGATGAGCTGAATCAGTTGTGGGAAGTAGGTGCAACCACATATGATGTTTCCAGAAAATAGAACTTTCAGATGAGGGCCGCACTAATGTGGACCATCAATGATTTCCTGGCCTATAGAATGTTATCGGGTTGGAGCACCCATGGTCGTCTCGCATGTCCGTATTGTATGGATCGCACTAAGGCTTTCCGTTTGAAACACAGAGGAAAACCGTGCTTCTTCGATTGTCATCGACAGTTCCTGCCAAAGGATCATCCGTATCGAAGGAAAAAGAATGCTTTTCGTGCTGGCGTGGTAGAGAAGTCCAGTCCACCGCTACGGTAGTCCGGGGACACGATATGGGAGGAAGTTAAAGAATTGTCAAGTACTATTGAAGAGCCTACAACGGGGTACAAGTGTGATAGATTTGGCCGCTCTCACAACTGGACGAAGAGGAGTATATTCTGGGACCTACCATATTGGAGTGACCATCTTCTCAGACATAACCTGGATGTCATGCATATCGAGAAGAATGTATTTGACAATATAATAAATACTGTGATAGACGTAAAGGGGAAGATGAAAGACAATCCTAAGGCCAGGTTGGACTTAGAAGAAATATACAGACGTCCAGAGTTGCATTTGATAAAGGAAGGTAGTGGAAAGTATAAGCAGCCTAGGGCCATTTTTCTTACTGGACAAGGTGGACAAAGGTAAACTTTGTAGGTGGATCCAGGGCCTAAAATTTCCAGACGGGTACGTATCGAATTTGAGAAGATGTGTTGACCCGAAGGAGAACAAACTACAGGGTATGAAGAGACACGACTGGCACATTTTTATGGAGAGGTTAATCCCAATTGCATTTCGGAAATTCTTACCTCAGGTCGTTTGGGATCCACTGACAGAGCTTATCATATTCTTCAGAGATCTTTGTTCTACTAAGTTGCTCGTCGATCGGCTTGAAAAGTAGGAGAAGGACATTGCAGTAACATTGTGTAAGCTTGAGAGGGTGTTCCCTCCTGGATTCTTCGACTCTATGGAGCATTTGCCAATTCATCTTTCCTATGAGGCACGTGTTGGTGGGCCTGTCGGTTATCGGTGGATGCACCCGTTCGAGCGCCATCTAAACCACCTGAAGAGGGAGGTAAAAAATAAGGCACGGGTCGAGGGTTCTATTTGTGAAGCCTATGTCCTTGAGGAGATTACAAACTTTTGTTCAATGTATTTCAAGCCTCATATTGCTACAAATAGAACAAGAGCTCCGAGGAACGACGATGGAGATATAGAATATAATGATGCATTATTGAAAGTCTTCAATGCACTTGGAAAGCCTTCTGGAAAACTGAAAAAGAGATATTTGAATGATAAGGAACTAAGGGCTGCCCAGTTATATATATTACTCAACTGCGAGGAGGATGAAGTGGAAAAGCTAGAGTGGTAAGTGAAAATCTTCAACGTTCAAGTCATCTATTTGTTGATTACGTTATTATAATTTAACGAGTACATCCCAATATTTATTGGTTTTCAGCAAATTTTATGATGATGTGAGATCAAGTAGACCATACTTTGTAGATGAAGAAGTAGAAGAAGAAATGAGACTTCATTTTCCGTCTTGGTTGAATGCATATGTACGTAAGAAGCTAGTTAGAATCTTCCTCCATTTGTATTTGCACAAGAAATAACTTAACATTGAACTTAATTTTGTATCTTCTCGTGTTTAGGTTGATCGTACGGACGTCATCCTTGAGAATGAATCTATTAGAACTCTTGCCAAGGGACCAATTTATGCCGTCAAAATATGGCCAAGTTATTGCATGAATGGGTTTAAGTTCAAGTCAACAAATGCTCCCATCAGAGATAGCTTCCTGGATCTTGATTCCAAAAAAAACAGTTGCTTGTGTATCAAATCTACAAACTACAAAGATGTCACTCCAGGCAATGATTTCTATGGCATTTTATGGGAGATCGTGGAATTGACGTACAACTATGGCATAAAGCCTGCCAAGATCATGTTGTTCAAAGTTAATTGGTTCGATCCGATACAAGATCAAGGATGGAAAATTGACAAGCATGGTCTTGTGGATATTAACTACCGTCGTCGATACCAAGGATACGAACCATTTATCCTAGCAAGTCAATCTCAACTCGTATATTTTACAACATATCCTAGACGGGGAACAACGAGGTATGACTGGTGGGCAGTATGTAAGACTAAAGCCAGAAATACCTACGACGTCGACGAAGTGGCTTATCAAGAGGACGAGCTGCCTCTTGTACCAAATACAGTTGATGTCGACTCAGCAGAAGTTCTCCATTTCATATCTACTTGTGTAGAAGAGGTACAAATATCCGAAGGGGAAGACGAAGGAGATGCTAGTGACGATGAGGAGGAAGAGGAAGAGGATGAGAAGGAGGTGTAACGCCCCAGTCCCAAAATACGTAGGACTAGGAATGTAGGCATGCCAGCTGTATACATACGAAGTACAGGGGCCTTGTATGTATACATAAGCTGTAAAATACAGTAATCCAAGACAAACTAAATCTCATCCACAATGAAAAGAATAATAATATAAAAATCAACTTGGATATTTATGATACAATCGTTGGGCGGAGACAAAGTCCACTACCAACTATCCCAATGAAAGAAATGTACAATAAATCGAGCGATAAAAATGTTAAGATGAACCAAGCGCAATTGTCTTCGAAGGAATGGAGAAGACCACGGCCTTGGCTAGGATACCTGCGGAAGACATGAACACACACCTGGGGAAAAACCAGGTCATCAGACGGACGTAGCAAGATACAGGAAGAACAAGCTAATATGAACTGTCAGAATAAAATAATATATAAATGACTATCCTAGACACAAATATGCAAAGGAGATTCTAACCACCTAATGTGCAATTTAGAGGACAACTTTCATGCGCATGGGTAGGATTTTTGGCTATAAGTACGTAACTGGCATCCAGTGATCCGTATCCGGCCGTAACGTCCAAAACGTCAGAGGGTATCTGCAAATATATCGCCATAGTTCCTTTCGAAAACTATGGGTTACCTGTTTGGCTTCCCATACGCACTAGCGACTGTCCTCCCCCAATATTTCCCATACTGTCCAAGTCATGTCCATGGCTCGTCCAGTTTTGTAACTGTTTGAGTCTCTAAACCTTAGTCATAGCAGTTACGAATATCTACCGTCGCACGACTTTAGAGATAGCTAGTCCATAAGTCATGTCCCTAGCAATATGTCTCAAACCGTGTAGTGTGAGTGTCACAGCCAAAGGAGATATAAGGATATCCCCCAACAAGAAGGTAGTCCGCTAACACTAAGTCATCATGCATAAAATAAAGTAACGACTAATAAAGTCGTTTGCACCCAAGTGTGGCTTGGACGCGCAGTTTATAACAAAGGAAACTAACAATATGAAATAAAATAAATATTGCAGAAAATAAATAATTTGACAGTTAATTAGCAAGGTATACTTGCCTGTTGCGACGCCTGGTGAGCTGCCTAGTGTGGTACAATAAAGGTGGCACAAGATCGACTTCGGTGCAACAACTATTCATGGTGACCTCGGGTGGCAGCACGGACAGTGCCATTGGGTCCAGAAGGGTCAAATTAGTTAGGGTGGACAAAAGGTAGTCTCAATTTGGCTAGGGAATAGGGATGATGGGCTTGGACAAGATTAGAAAATAGAAGGAAGTTGCGTAAACAAATACTTATACTATTTCAGAAAAATTATTTTATAATATTTGATGACAACTTTTAGATAATTACTGAAAAATATATAGGGAAGAAAAAAAACATTTTAAGGCAAAACTCTAAATTGTTAAAATAGTGTAGAAGCATGGAATTTCACAACCAGAAAGCCCATGCGCCAGGCATTATATGCGCCAGAACTCAGACAGCTAATCAAATAAGCCATAGACATTCGAAGAAGGACTTTTTATTTATATATATAAAAGTCTATTACATATCTAGAAAAGGTTGTACAAAGGAGAATTTCTACAAAGGAAGGATCCTAGATCTACAGCCAACAGCCACCATGCGCCTTCCAGATAGGCGCAGCAACCACCATGCGCCTTCCGATAGGCGCAGCAGTCACCATGCGCTGTCAGCCAGGCGCAGCAGATGTCATGCGCCTCCAGCCAGGCGCATCCTACCATCTCTTCAGCAGCTCAGTTATGTGCATCCAGCTCAGTTATGTGCATCCCTTCAGCAGCTCAGTTATGAGCAACTCTTCCAACCAGGCTCACCTGGCCGAGCAGAGCCCAGTTATGTGCCGCTCTTCCAGCCAGGCTCACCTGATAAGTGCTTCGCCAAGCAAAGCATTTAACCCTCTGGCTGGAACCAAGGAAGAGAAGAGCACCGCAAATGCTGTGGCTAGGGGAGGCTTCGAAAGAGCCTCCAAAGACCAAGGAAGACCGTGATCGAAATCATGGCACAAGGAGCTTTTAACACAATCAAAGTGGGCGGCACCCACTTTGAAGGAAGAGAGAGCCTAGCACCACCATTCCGATCTACGGCTCTTCCGGAACAACGGAGACGAGGCCCGAACATCCCTATCTTTGGATGCAACAGGCACCTTCCGCCTGCCTCAGAAGCCCTCGACTCTGTCTTTTGGATGTAATAGTCACCTTCAAGTGCATCGAAGACAACACGACGTCTCATCTTTACCCTCGGGAGCACTTCGTCAACAGAATGCACCCACATATCCAAGTTCATGTTGGAAGTACGTGAGGGAATGAGAAGCAAACCTTCTCTCCATGCCACTATTTATAGGCCGGACAAATCAAACCCACGTGCCAAGTGGATGACTCTTCGAATTCTGTGCAATGAATTTGCATTAAATGGATGAACCGGACGCCTCAAATTCAGCCAAACGGTTATTTATAGCACTCGAGGAGCGAGACAGCCGCATCATTAAAGGACATGTCGGATGCGCCAGCCAAACACCGCATCACATGGACACGCCCTCCAGCATCAGGCGCATCACACAGACGCGCCCTACAGTACCCGGCGCATCACAGAGGATGCGCCCTCCCTCACATCTCCATGCCGAGTGGAACACCAACCAATGTGCCCACTCAGCTGTCCATCGAACGTCATAAACATTAAATGCTGAACTGACACCAGAGTTGGCAGCACGCTTCCCAAAGTCTGAACAGTTGACAGCTTTTTCAGAGAACGAAGCGTCGGCAACGTCAGCATCATCATGACTCTATTCCGACGGCTACTGCCACGTGGCCATCCGCATGCGCCTCTATGGCCATGCGTCCAAATCGCCATGCGCCTCTACGGCCATACGTCCAAACCAGCATGCGCCTCAAAAGCCATGCGCCTCAGGCCCTTCACTGATCCCTAAAGACAGAAGAAGAGTCTCCAGTTGAAGCTTTGCATGCGCCTCAAAAGCCATGCGCCCCAGACTGATCTCTGATCCCGAAAGACAGAAGGAAGGTCACCTGCATGCGCCTCAAAAGCCATACGCCCTAAGTGGTTTGTAACTCCTAAAGGTTATGAGTCGCAACCTCCTCCTGTGCCCAATCAAGGCACAGCTCACCAGATCACTACCCCCCCACCAAATTCGAGATCTTCGAGGCATGGGTCGATGACACGTGTCCTTTGACTCAACTCGTCCAAGATTTCAGCAACAGAAAGATCTTCTCCTCTGCTACGTGCCGGCTCACAACAGCAGTATGAAGAGTTCTCCCCCTCAATCAGGACGCATCATCTACGCGCCTCCATCAGCAACCTCCACGTGGCGTTCCCACACACCGGCGCATCCTACATGCGCACATGAGCAGCTAGCCTGCAAAACTATAAATAGAGGGATCTTCTCCTTCACACACACACAGAAATCCATAACGAACATACAAGGAATCATCAGAGAGGCAGATACAGACACTCAACGTCTTCCTCCTCTCAGCAAGCTCCAGCACCCAGAGCAATCCACACCTTCAGAGAACCGATAACCGTCGTCAGCCCGTCAACGGAGTCAACGTATTACCACTCGCTCCATTGGCACTAAGGATCCAGCTTAAACAAAATTGTACTCCTAGGACTACATCTAAGTCCTACATTGTAACACTGATCTGTTTGTATTAAAGTTTTCAATCAAACAATTTTAATGGCAAACAAGCTGACGACTCTGCTGGGGACTTCTTTCTCCTCTTCCGAGAAAGTCGTGTCACAGGCCGACGACGTGAAGGTGGGCTCCTCCCACAAGACGCTGGTCGTACGTCTCAATCAACAGGCGTACGAGGAGTTCATTTCTGAAGGAAGTGCGAGTCCTTCGAAGCGGCTACCAAAGCCGAAGAAGATCCGCACGGCCTGGGTGCGCAAGGTCGACGCCTCGGGCACCACCACTGAAGGGGATGCAGCAATCCAGCCTTCCCTTCCTGCTGACATTCTCAGCAACCAAGGTGCGCCCGCCGATGCAGCGCATCTCTTGGGAAAGCGTGCGGCCGACCACGTTCCCCAGCTATCTCCCTCTCAGGCGAGGAAGATACGTCGACGGAGCAGGGGCGCACCCAATGCCCCGTGCATCACCTCTGATGCGTCACAAAAAGCCTCTGTCTTTGACAGACTCACTCGCTGTAATGGCGAGGAGAATTTGGATGCTGAGTACTATGCGCCCCAGCGGGCTGGTACGAAGAAATCCAAGGCAGCACGGGCCATGCGCCACAAACGTGCTATACCAGCAGCCGGCCAGAGGCACGCGCTCGTCATCACGCGCGCTGCCGATGGCAAGCTGTACAAGGTTGACTCAAGTGCTTCTGCACCAACAACGAGTCGATCTTCAAAGTCCTCATCTCGCTTGGGCGCATCTACTGTGTGCACAACCAAGTCGAGAGAGGCAAACTCAGTGGTCTTGAACTCCCGTGCCTCCTCTGGTTGTGCGTTTGAGGTCCGTTCAAGTCACTTCAAATGTTGTGGTTCCCCCACTACTGATCGTGATACATGCTTGGTATTTGATCAGGGGGCACAGCACTCACCTGACCACCCCGGCGTTTGGCCTTGCCATACGTCTGAAGGGGGTGTGAAGGCACCACTCTCCTCCAATGACCTGCATAACGTGATCACTCACAAGCGTCGGTCAGGAGAGTCGACCAACAAGCACGATGCGCCTCTCACGGGACATACTTGTGCAGTGGTCACCATCAACTGCTGTTGCAAGACGGCAGCTCCACCAAGACAGTCGGTCTTCCAACGATTGCAATCATCGACACCTCTCCGACGTCGCCTTGGGACGAAGGTGTCAGCTGAAGAGGAGCCAAAGGTTGCTTCATGCAACGTGGTCTCCAACTCCTCATCAATCCGGAATACGACTGCCAATTCCTCGTCTTCATCCAAAAGCCAGCCGAGGAAAACCAAGGTAGCTGTCTCGACCTCTGGAGTGTTTGAAGGCACTCGGTCGAGGAAGAAGTCCTTGGAGGAAGCTGGGGGTAGCCAGACCCTTGTTGAGCCTCCTTCCGAAGACGAAGATGTCCAAAGCACAGCTGCGGCGGATCTTCATCATCAAGGCGAGATTACTCTCCCTGAAGCCCCTCAAAATGAGGATGTCCTCCAGGACACTGCCGGGGGTAGTTCTGGAAAGGAAGAGGTCCTTCAAGACGGAGCTGAGGGCAAGCAGACCCTTGCAGATGCGCCTATTGGAGATGAACTCCAGAATGTGGCTGGGGGTGGCCCAACACCAGGAGAAGTGACTCCCCCGCATGAGAGTGAGGCCGAAAGCGAAGCCTCAACCAATCCATCCACTCCTGGCCGTGTCAGGACAGTATACATGGCTGGAGATGATATCGAGTCTGATGCGCCGTCACAGGACATAGTCCAGCGCATAGACTAATTGGAGGGAGGACTCAAAACCCTCTCTGCCTCTATGCAAGCACTGACTCAAGCAGTATTTGAGATGCGGTCGGCCTTGATCAGGACACCTTCAACTGGTCCTGACCCAGGAGCTAATGGGGAGTCGAGTGTGCCCCTCCAACGGGCGCCCTCGGATACAGAAGCACCTCGGACCTCGGAGCCCTCAAACGCTCCAATCCAGATGGTACCTCCTTCCCCGACTCCTAGCTCTACGGAGGATGTGGTCGAAATGATCAAAGACCTGCAGGAGCGCTTCGAGTCCAAGAACAGGCAAGAGGAACGCCAGAAGATGGGCATTCCCCAGCCTTATCCCCTCGAGTGGAACAAGGTGGTTTATCCCCCAAAGTATAAACCACAAACACTCACCCCATACGACGGGAAGGACTCTCTACGACGGTACCTGACGTACTTCCAGTCACAGACAGGGCATCTTCCGAAGGAGGACGCGCTCCTCACCAGTATCTTTGTCGGGGCCCTGAAAGGAGTGGCGTATGACTGGTACTGTAGCCTCCCCGACAATTCCATATCGTCCTTCGACGACCTGACGCGCCTCTTTCTCGACCGCTTCTACGACGGCGGGAAGGACATGACGATGGCGTCTCTCATAAAGATACGTCAGAAGGAGAAGGAAACGGTTCGGGCGTTCATCGAACGCTTCCGACAGGCTTGCTTCAGGCTACCTCCAGGCATGCCAGAACATGCGCTCCTCTCCGCTTGCAGCATGAACATGTTGCCTGCAGTAAAGCTCTGGCTCAACTCTACTCCCCCTCCTGACTGGAGCTCCCTGATCATCGAAGCTGAAGCTGCAGAAAAGAAGGCGACCAATGCACGTCTTCTGGGTATCAGCTTCCCCGCCTTTGACGATAAGGAGAAAAAGTCCGCAGCTAACAGCTCCGGACGAGAAGCAAAGGGGAAACAGGCATTGACTGTTAATGCCTCAAAAGGCGCATCTGCGCCTACTCAGAAGCCTCCACTGGCACCAAGACCCAAGGAGGTTTATTCGTTCAATGATGGTGACACCCTACAACTTTTCGAGATACTGAAGCAGGGTGACAAGATCAAGCTACCGGACCCAAAGCGGCCCGATGAAGTTGGGAAAGTGGACAACCCAAGGTACTGTCACTACCATCGGTTTATCGGACACCCGACCAAGGACTGCTACGTCCTCAAGAATTACATCCAGCGCATGATCAATGCGGATGTAATCTCCGTGACTATGAAGAGACAGAAGACGATGTCGGCCAATGTGGTTTCGCTTCAGTTCGGCACCTTGCCACCAACTACCACACAAGATGGCGTCGTCCCCATCCCTAAGGCGACAATAAAGGTGGTAAACTTACCACCTACTCGTGACAATGTGAGTGGACTCACCCCGCTCACCACATCTCGAGGAGAGGTCCTCTGGGTTCACCCCGACCTCGTCTCCGAGGTGACTCAATCGGAGGTACGCCCTACCTCTAAATCAAAAGGCAGGAAGATCAAGTCTTGCCGCACAGTCTCTTCTTCAATAGAAGAGACACTTCCAGTGCAAACACGTGCACAACAGAGCTCCCAATCCGGCGAAGCCGCCGCCGAGGTGGTGCCTCCTAGCACCATCCCTGAAGAGGGTCCATCTAAGCCCTCAGCAGCCAATAAGCAGAAGCAGGTGGAGGCCCGTTTTGACAGACCTCTACGGAAGGAGAATGCTTCGGGGCTGTCCAAGCCTCACAACTTCAACATTCTGGCACAATTAGCCAGTACACCTGCACGCCTGTCTTTGTTCGAGCTCCTGCGTCTTTCTAAAGATTCCCGAGAAGCTCTCTGCGAAGCTCTGAAGGACGCTGAATCCTTTCTCAGTCAGGTCAAGCAGCCTGAAGACCTCCCAACTACTTGTGCGCACTGTCATTGTGCGGATGAAGTTATCCCAAACATAACTTTCACCCAACAAGACATGCTGCTCATGCATCACCGACATAACCGACCGCTGTATTATACAGGATACATTGGCTCGGTCAAGGTGAGCCGGATTCAGATCGATCCTGGGTCTTCCCTAAGCATCATCCCGAAGGCGCTGCTATCTAAGCTGGGGATCCCGATGTACCGGCTGGCGCCCTCCAATACAACCATCAGTGGCTTCAATGCTAGCAAGAGCGAGCCATTGGGCAAGATCCGACTGAAGTGTCACATTGGCAGCCTCAAAACTGAGGTGACTTGTTATGTGGTAGATGCCGAGGTCAACTACAACATCCTGCTCGGTCGACCATGGCTGCATGAGTACATGGTGGTGCCCTCCACGCTCAGTGCATGAAGTATGTATCCACCAATGGCGTCATCCGGACGGAGTTTGCAGACATCGATCCTTTCAAAGGGATTGAAGCCTACTTCACCGATTCTGACTTGTACAAGCCCATTGACGAGGAGGAAGCCAACGACGCTGATGATGAGGCAGAGACGGCAACAGAACCGGACATGGAGCCTGAGACGACTCCCGACGCCCCCTTGAAAATCCGACTGAAGGGGAAACCACCCCAGAAGGTGCCTCCAATGAGCATCAAGCTATCAGGGAAAGCGCCGGCTCGCGAAGCACCCCTGAAGATACGCCTCAAGGGAAAGCCACCTCAAGCATCGGCTCCCCTAGTGGCAAAACTACAAGGGAAGGCACCACTCACCGCAGGCGCAGCCGAGGCGCCTCTCAAGGTGCGTCTCAAGGGCAAGCCGCCGCAGTCATCCAAGGTGTCAGAGAAGGCTCATATAACCCTCTCAGACCCCAAAGCTGTGGTGGACTCTCCTAGGCTGCCCCCAGTTCTTACAGACGAGGAGCTTGGTGATTATATCTCGGCTGACGTAGAGGCACCCTCCTTTGACAATGTAATCCCACGGGATAAGATCTCGTATTTTATCAATAATAGAGTGTCTTTTAATTATTCTTGTCTTCCACACTGGAATGCCATGTATACATTAGACAACGCTCTACGGTCGTTGCAAACACAAATAACGACCGTCTACCATAATCGAATAGTCCCGTCTCAAGGAGTCTTCATAGTCCCTCCACGGAGCCGAGACCAAGGCACCATCATCTCGGGCAAAGTCGAGCGTCATCGGGACCTCCCGTCAATCGAGCCCGAACCTGATACCGGTAGAGTACAAGTCTATCGGTACACGGATGCGGCAAAGCACATCATCCAAAAGATGGGCTACGACCTGAAAAGCAACAAAGGCTTAAACTACGGCAAGGGTCGACATCTCCCTGTCCGGCTTTCGATGCCCAATGGAAAGCCACAGGACTATTATAATCGGACTGGACGAGGGTTAGGCTATGTCACGCCGCCATCAACCCCAGAGAGTTCAGATGCAGAAGACATAGAACATTTCCATTCGTCCGAAGCATCGACTTGGGATTCCGATACCAGTATCGGATCAGTCTTCAGGAAAGTGCTGTCAGCTAACATGACGTCAACACAACCTCAAAAAGGTGAAGGCGAAGACCAGGCGCCAGAACCCTTCGAAGAAGAACCCTGGGCCCAACGCCTAGGGGAACAATGGGAATCTCGTTTTGAGCTTCGTGAACCTCCCACCGAAGACGAAGTCGAGCAGATCGACCTCGGGGAGGGGTCTTCTTCCAAACCCATCTTCATCAGTAAAAGCCTGGAAGGAGAAGATCGAGAATCTTTAATCCAACTGGCTAAAGAGTATATCGACGTCTTCGCCTGGAGCTATGAAGACATGTCGGGACTCGATCCACAGATCGTAATGCATAGGTTGAACATCTTACCTGATGCCAAACCTATCAAACAACAGCAGCGACGCTTCCGTCCGGACATCATGAATGCCATCGATCAGGAGGTAGACAAACTCTTGACCAGCGGCTTCATCCGTGAGGAACAACACCCGGATTGGGTAGCCAACGTCGTTCCTGTCACCAAGAAGAACGAGAAGATACGAGTCTGTATCGACTTCAGGGATCTCAACTCTGCTTGCCCGAAGGACGAATTCCCGCTTCCAATCACTGATGTGATGATCGACAACACATGTGGCTTTGAGCGCATGTCCTTCATGGACGGGTATTCAGGTTACAATCAAATCAAGATGTTCCCCGATGACGCAAAACACACGTCATTCAGGACTCCAAAGGGTATTTTCTGCTACACAGTAATGCCCTTCGGCTTGAAGAACGCCGGTACGACATACCAGCGAGCTATGAGCACCATCTTCCGTCAACATCTTCGCAAGACGGTCGAATGCTATGTTGACGACATCGCAGTCAAGAGCCGCCTCAAAGGAGATCACCTACAGGACCTGAAGACGGTCTTCTATCTCATGCGGGCACATCAACTCAAAATGAACCCCGCTAAATCTTTTCTGGGGGTTTCTAGCGGCAAATTCTTAGGCTTTGTCATCACAGCGAAAGGCATTCATGTTGATCCTGAGAAGACCAAAGCCATCCTCAACATGGGCCCTCCGAAGAACCTTCGAGAACTTCGGGGCCTACAGGGACGTCTGGCATATATCCGGAGGTTCATAGCAAACCTCTCCGGTAGATGTCAACCCTTTACTCAGCTCATAAAGAAGGGAGTCTCTTACGTCTGGACAGAGGAGTGCCAAAAGGCTTTCGACGACATCAAGGCTTACTTAACAAGCCCACCAGTCCTGGTAGCGCCAGTCGCCGGCAAACCATTTCTCCTCTACGTCCGTGCCATGGATCATTCTCTTAGCGCTCTGCTGGCTCAAAACAGCGATACAGGCTTCGAGCAAGCAATCTACTTCCTCAGTCGAACACTCATCGGGGCCGAACACCGGTACAACACCGTCGAAAAGGAGTGCTTGGCTTTGGTGTTTGCCATCCAGAAGACTCGTCATGATGTCTCGGGTCAGACAATTCATGTCATTTCTCGAGTCAATCCGCTCAGAGTCCTCATGACGAAGCCAGGATCATTGAACTCCCGGCTGGCTACATGGGCGATCTTGCTAACACCGTACAACATGGTGTTTGTGCCGCAAAAAGCTGTTAAGGGTCAAGCTCTGGCTGACGTTTTAGCTGCACACCCCATCCCAGAATCCTCAAAACTCTATGAAGATATCCCGGATGAGGTCCAAGAATCCAACGTCACCGAAGGAAGCTCCGTTTGGCGGATGTTTTTCGACGGCGCTTCGAGAACAGGCCCCAAAGGCCAAATCATCGCAGGAGTGGGGGTAGTCTTAGTCTCCCCCGATCAGCTGGTCATCCAGCGTGCGTACTCTCTTTCGAAGCCGTGCTCCAACAACGTTGCCGAGTACAACGCACTCGTCATGGGACTCCAGCTCGCACAACAGCTGGGGGTCGACCATCTGGAAGCTTACGGCGACTCAAAACTTGTCGTAAACCAGGTTCGGGGACAATACGAAGTTCGCCATGAAGATTTAATCCCTTATCATGAAGTCGCGTTGAACATCATTTCAACCTTCACCGGGTTCTTCATTGAACATGTCCCCCGTTTACAAAACTTGGAGGCCGATGCTCTGGCCGGCCTCGCAGCCTCATTAGCAGCGCCCTTTGGGACTCAACACTATATCACGGTAACAGGACGAGATCTGATTTGTCCCAGAAACAACCTATGCTTGCGGGTGGCTCACGCCATGCCGACAAACACTGGTGTTAATATCCGAGACTGGAGGTTTCCGTTCATCGACTTCGATGTCGACGGAATCCTTCCAGAGGACCCGAAGGAAGCCGTCTCAGTCAGGAGACGCTCTCTTCGATTCTACTACGATACGGCTACCAAAATGCTGTACCGACGCTCCTTCGATGGGCTCCTCCTTCGATGCCTGTCCAACGAAGAAGCAGCCGAAGCTCTTCAAGAAGCTCATGACGGAACTTGTGGAGCTCATCAACCCGGTCCTAAGTTGCAAGATCGACTGCGACGTATGGGCTACTACTGGCCAACCATGGTTGCCGATGCTGTCGAATATGCCAAGAAGTGCCACGCGTGCCAACTTCATGCAGACTTCATACATACACCATCGGAGCCGCTACATCCTACAGTCGCCTCCTGGCCCTTCGAAGCCTGGGGCATGGACATTGTAGGGCCAATCACCCCTCCTTCATCGAGAGGACACCGTTTTATCCTGGCCATCACCAACTACTTCTCCAAATGGGCGGAAGCAGTTCCACTAGCAGAAGTAAAAAGCTCCAGGGTGGTCAGCTTTATCAAACACCATGTCATTTACCGTTTCGGAGTACCCCGGCGGATCATCCATGACAATGGTCCTCAGTTTATCAGCCACATTTTCAGCAGGTTCTGTGACAAGAATCGCATTCAGAACGTGGCCTCAACCGCCTACAATCCGGCAGCAAACGGATTGGCTGAGGTATTCAACAAAACTATCGTTAGGCTGCTCAAAAAGGTCGTGTCATCCAACAAACGCGACTGGGATGAAAATCTTGGCGAATGCCTTTGGGCCTACCGCACAACGGTACGGACCCCAACAGGCAACACTCCATTCTCCCTGGTCTACGGGAGCGAAGCAGTACTGCCTCTCGAGATACAGATACCTTCGCTCCGCGTAGCAATCACAAACAAACTCACAGAAGAGGACAATCAACGTCGTCGTCTGCGGAAACTGGAGGCACTTGACGAAAAGCGTCTCCTAGCTCAACAACGCATCGAGCTCTACCAAGCCCGTATATCACAGGCCTTCAACAAAAAGGTCAAAAAGAGGACTTTCCAAGTTGGCGACCTGGTTTTAGCAGTCAGAAGACCAATGGTGTTGACCCACAAGACACCAGGAAAGTTCGAGCCCAATTGGGAAGGACCTTTCATCATAGAGACGGTATACTCAAACGGTGCTTACCGCCTCGCCAAACCCAATGGGGACTTGTTCATGATGTCCATCAATGGCAAGTTCCTAAAGAAGTACTATTCTTAACATCCTCCAGACATGTACTTCCTCAAACAACCTCTTTCCACAAACTCATACGCCTCCGGAACCCAGCTGTTCCGTGGCATCTTCCAGTAGAAAGATAACCACGTCCATATTACCTCTGAGTTGTCTCTCTACACCCTACAAAGCAGAATCTTACACTTCGTAAGCCTACGCTACCCTTCATGTTTACCACGTCCACATTACCTCTGAGTAAACATCTTGTACAAACAACCCCTGCGTTCTTGTACATTTATCGCAGAACTTCCACGTCCATATAACCTCTGAGTTGTTCAGCATATCCCCCAAGATCAATCCTACCACGTCCATAATACCTCTGAGTAGGGAGATTCTATCATTACGAACCCAATGATTGCCATGTCCACATTACCTCTGAGCAAACATAATGGTTCCTTCGAACTTATTATCTGTACCTGAAAACCAAGGTGCGCAAAAGATAATAGGTCCACACAAATCATCAAGTTCATGACAACAAAAGATGAACACATCACAAAAAAGGTTGTAGACTTCTTTATTCTTCTGAAAAAGGAGTACAAGAAACTACATCATCCCCCAGTAAGGGTTGCAAAAGAACACAAAAGAAAAAGGGAAAAAGCTATGGTCCATGAATCTCCCCAGGATGGGTTGAGAGCTCCCTGACTTGAAGCTTTAAGTCGACTGCGCGGGCCTCAACCGTCGCCAGGACTCGTCGCTCTGCTTCTTGGCGCATCAGTTCAACGGCCCCAGCGGAAGTATCACTTGCATGCTTCTCATCAAGCTGTTGTCGTTGCTGCGCCAAGGCAAGAGTCCGCTGAGTAAAAGTCGCTTCATCCTTCTTAAATGCTGCATGTTCAGCCCGGACACGCTCGACCTCTAACTGGAGTCGGGCCCGTTGGTCTTCAAGGCGGCACATCTGGGTGTCGATATCCGCGATATTAGCTTCCAATGCAGCTCGAGTTTCCACCGTCGTCTTCATGGACTGAGACAACTGCTCTACCACAGCCTCAGTCTCAGCCACCTCGCGCTCCCAAACGCCCACGGTGGCCTGGTATGAAGACTCGATCTCGGTGATCAGCTTCCCCTTCTCCGCATCTATCAGGACAGAGAGGTCGTTTCGCTGGATGCGTTGAAGTTCCGCGAGCCGCTCATCCAGCTCAATCACCGAAGCCTCCAGAATTTCGGCCATATGGTCGTGGCCTTGGTGAATACGAATCAGCTCGATGCAGGGCATTGCCAGAGCTTTTGCCGTCGCAAAACTCCTATTGGCATCCATCACAGCAGATACACCCTTCTACAACATTTTATACACCCCCTCGACGAGGAATTTCACATACTCGTCTGCATCTGCCAGGACCTACGGCGTCATCGCGAGAGTTGGAGGAGCTATTACAGTTTGCGGACCGGAAGAAGATCTACCAACCTCAATCAGCGAGGCTTGAACCTCGGCATTAATGGGCTCTTCATCAACAGGGGCTGGACTTCTAGCCCGAGGAGCCGAAGCAACAGAATGAGCCCGCACAGGCGTCGAGATGGTCCCCCAAGTAGAAGAAGCGACACAGGGTTCTACACCCTTACCCTTCTCAAGCCCGGAGGAACCACCGATGTCAACGGCCACCTCTTCTACCCCCAACGTCCTATCAACAGTTGGTACCTCCCTTGGCAGAATAGGGAGATTATCACTTGTCTCTTGACCCGTCGCAGCGGTCTTGCCTGGCAGACGGGTCTCATCATCGAGTCCCTCAACAGGGACAGAATCTGTCGCTACCTCCTGAGTGGTAGCCGTCTCAACTTCCACGATTGAAGCCGGGGTAGGACTCGGCAATGAAACAGCCGACCTCCCCTCATCATGATAAAGAGGGGATTCAACCCTCTCCTCTGTCTCAACCATATCTGCTGTCCCCGCAGCAGATTCTTGCAAGACCGGAGGAACGTCATCGGAAGGCGACGAACTCCAGTCCACTTCATCATCAGGATGCCTCGAGTCCGCAGGACCCTCAGCATCCAAGGCCTCCACGGCAGATGGTGCTCTCCCAGAAGTTATTGCGACCTTGAAGTCAGGAGATATTAAAACCTCCGCAGGAACATCTTCGGGACCTTCCTCCACGGGAGACATTAGCATCGGTGGAATGCACTCATCAGAAGAGCCTGCCACCTCCTTCGGTTTACTAGCGCCCGATTTTGAAACACGGGACTTCTTCTTCAATCCCTACAAGAAGAAGAGCATAAGTCGTCACAATGACGAAAAGAATTGGAATTATGAAATATTCCTTACCTCAGCAAGGATTGATCCTGCTGGCATTATAAGTGGCACTTCCGTAACCTTCGGGGTCGGCGCCTTTCTCGACCTTTTCGGTACAGAAGAACCAGCTTCTGTGTCAGCACGCCTTTTTCCGACAGACGGGTCTCCCACTGGTACTGCAGTAGCAGCCCGATACCCCACCAACTCTGGTGGACGATATGATCGGGCTGCCATCAACATATTCGCTGTCGCCTCCAGCTGGGTTCCAATAATGAAACTAGTCTCCCTGTCATAACCAGGAGACATAGCAGTCATAGTGCAATACAGCTTAGCGTCCGGATATAGGATCGGCGACCGAAGATTGCGAACTGGCGTGGTGAACTTAACGCTAGTGCATCCAGCGTTATAATATTGCCAGCCCCGGGCTCCATCCAGCAAACTCCGGATGAAGCCTAAACTACTACTGGGATTCCGCAACATTAACTGGGTATAGCCAAACTGACGAGCAAATCGGTTTGGCAGATAAGGCTCCAGATAACACCTATTCTGGTTGCGGTAACACCTATTCTGGTTGCGGTAGACCAGGTGAGAAGGCCGGATACTCTGCAACCAACGAAAACTCTATTTCGGCAGAGTGACCGCATCTTTGCCAGAGTCAACTAAATCTTGGTCGGCCTCGAAATCTTTGAAGATCGGGCCAACCTTGACAATCTCCCACCCCTGAAGGTAGGACAAGACTCTCCTGCAAACGGGGACGCCAGTGTAAGACCACTTCCTCTTATAGAAGCGGCGAATGAAGGCATCTCCTTCGACATGGTCCTCCTCCGGACCGGGACTCATCACGTTCGGATGATACAAGATCAGCCACCCCATAAGATAATGGAAAGGCAGCTCGGCCCGGGGAAAGTTATCATTACTACCTCTCTCGTGGATCACATCATCGGCAAAGGACCTCAAACCGCGCAACAGGTTGCATACCATCGCGGGGAGGAGAGCCAAAGGTCGTCCACAGGCCAACTTCACCGCAGGCAAAATGAGATTCCGATGTACCCTCTCGACGGTACCGGATCCACCTGCAAATACGCAATCCCGGAGCCATATCATCAAGTAGGACGTCAACACTGCCTTGGATGACATCCGGTGCCCGCAGTGCCAGAAACAGCTGTACGTAGCCTTGCCGCCCTCATTAGAGTGTGGAGTCCTTTCGTCCAGCCGGCTTATTTCAGAACTCACTTCCGCGGGCTTCAATCCCTGCGGAGTCCCAAACCGAATCCTCGAAGGATCCGTCAAATCCTGCCTGAAGACGTAGTCCCTCCAAGCAGTCACATGAGGCTGGGTCTTGCCCTTGTCCCTCCGGTGCATCAGATAATGATGGCTTGTCACCTCTTTGAAAACAGCCATCATCTCCGGATCCTTATCCTCCAGAACTTGGATCTCTTCATTTGATGGAAAATATTCCTCGTACGATTCCGAGCCCCAAGGAAGCTTGGACACTTCGTACATCTCATGAAGGGCCAATCCCAACTCCCCCACCGGAGTAAAGAAGCTACCAGTCTGGGCATTGAAAAGCTCCAAGAGCGCAAGGAACATAGGCTTATTGAGGTCCACGCCTGCCTGCGTGGCCCGAATGGCGGCTGTCAGCCCGATCTCTTTAAGCTCAACCTCGAACCTTGAAAGCACCCAAGTGGTCAACTCGTCCCACTTCGGGATGTAGTGACACCAGCCTTCGACTCTGAAGAAGCAGTCAAAGTATCTCGCTGGTTCGAGGAGGCGTCAATTGAGAGGGTACCTCCCAAGGCCCCTCCTTGAGAGGGAGTAAGTTCCCAACCCATCCTTCTCTTCGAAGCTAGACGATAAAAAGCCGTCAGCGGCAACTGGCGGTCAACCTGCCGCATGTACAAAACCATGTCTTTGGCAGAAAAGAACCAGTCTTCTCTAATCCTCAGTATCTTCGCTTCGGAAGAGACTAGTCGGTCGCCAAACAGAAAGGCAGGTTTTAAGAAAGTTACACTTTCGGATTCAGCAGACTTCAGTTTACCACTCTCCATCATACTCTGGAGGAAAAGAGGCAATTGGGTCTGGATTTGTAGCATTCTCTCACGAGGTTGGTCCTGTAAGATAGCATCCTTCGCAGGATTGATCACCGCCTCGTCAAAATTAACTCCCATCTGACTAAGAGAAGCGTCCAGAAGGACCTCATTCAACAAAGGGATCGTCATCGACACTGACACAACAAAGGTGGAAGTCAGGCAAAAATGTCAAATAGCTTCGGCGCATCATCAGGGCGTAAGCCCATGCGCGCCAGCATAAGAGCTTCGACGCATCATCAGGGCGTAAGCCCATGCGCGTCAACTTGCTTCGGCGCATCATCAGGGCGTAAGCCCATGCGCGTCAGCAGCTTCGGCGCATCATCAGAGCGTGAGCTCATGCGCGTCAGCAAAGGCTTCGACGTATCATCAGGGTACGAAACCCATGCGCGTCAGCCATTAAACCTCGGTGCATGATAAAGGTGTAAACCTATACACGTCGGCGGGGTAGAACCTCGGCGTATCATCAGGACAAAAGTCCATACGCGTCAGCAAATCTGAGTTAGGGCACAGTCTTGTAGAAGCATGGAATTTCACAACCAGAAAGACCATGCGCCAGACACTACATGCGCCAGGACTCGCACAGAACACTTCACAGCAAAGTCAATAACCATGGACATTTGAAGAAGGACTTTTTATTTATATATAAAAGTCTATTACATGTCTAGAAAAGGTTGTACAAAGGAGAATTTCTACAAAGGAAAGATCCTAAGTCTACAGCCAGCGGCCACCATGCGCCTCCAGTTAGGCACAGCAGTCATCATGCGCTGCCAGTCACCATGCGCTGTCAGTCAGGCGCAGCAGACATCATGCGCCTCCAACCAGGCGCATCCCACCATATCTTCAGCAGCTCAGTCATGTGCATCCAGCTCAGTTGTGTGCATCCCTTCAGCAGCCCAGCTATGTGCATCCCTTCAGCCAAATTCTTCCAGCCCGGCTCACCTGGCCGAGCAAAGCCCAGTTATGTGCCGCTCTTCCAGCCAGGCTCACCTGATAAGTGCTTCGCCAAGCAAAGCATTTAACCCTCTGGCTGGAACCAAGGAAGAGAAGAGCACCGCAAATGCTGTGGCCAGGGGAGGCTTCGAAAGAGCCTCCAAAGCCGAAGGAAGACCATGATCGAAACCGCGGCTAAAGGAGCAGCTTTCAACACGATCAAAGTGGGAAAACCCCACTTTGAAGGAAGAGAGAGCCTAGCACCGCCATTCCGATCTACGGCTCTTCCGGAATAACGGGGACAAGGCCCGAGCATCCCTATCTTTGGATGCAACAGGCACCTTCCGCCTGCCTCGGAAGCCCTCGACTCCGTCTTTTGGATGTAACAGTCACCTTCAAGTGCATCGAAGACAACACAGCGTCTCATCTTCACCCTCGGGAGCACTTCGTCAACAGAATGCACCCGCATGTTCAAGTTCATGTTGGAAGAACGTGAGGGAATGAGAAGCAAATCTTCTCTCCATGCCACTATTTATAGGCCAGGCAGATCAAACCCACGTGCCAAGTGGATGGCCCTCCGAATTCCGTGCAATGAATTTACATTAAATGGATGAACCGGACGCCTCGAATTCAGCCAAACGGCTATTTATGGCACTCGAAGAGCGAGACAGCCGCATCATTAAAAGACATGTCCGATGCGCCAGCCAGACAGCGCATCACACGGACGCACCCTTCGGCATCAGGCGCATCACACAGACGCGCCCTACAGTACTCGGCGCATTACAGAGGGTGCGCCCTCACACATCCCCATACCGAGTGGAACGCCAACCGACGCGCCCACTCAGCTGTCGATCGAACGTCACCAACATTAAATGCTGAACTGACAGAGTTGGCAGCACGCCTCCCAAAGTCTGAACAGTTGACAACTTTATTCAGAAAACGAAGCGTCGGCAACGTCAGCATCATCATGACTTTATTTCGACGGCTACTGCCACGTGGCCACTCCACCATCAGCATGCGCCTCTACGGCCATGCGTCCAAATCAGTATGCGCCTCAAAAGCCATGCGCCTCAGACTGCTCTCTGATCCCGAAAGACAGAAGAAAAGTCGCCTGCATGCGCCTCAAAAGCCATGCGCCCCAAATGGTTTGTAACTCCTAAAGGTTATGAGCCGCAGCCTCCTCCTGCGCCCAATCCAAGGCGCAGCTCACCAGATCACCTCTCTCCACCAAATCCGAGATCTTCGAACCATGAGTCGACGACACGTGTCTTTTGACTCAACTCATCCAAGATTTCAGCAACGGAAAGATCTTCTCTCTGCTACGTGCCGACTCACAACATCAGTATGAAGAGTTCTCCCCCTCGATCAGGGTGCAGCATCCGTGCGCCTCCATCAGCAACCTCCACGTAGCATCCCCACACCGGCGCATCCTGCATGTGCGCATGAGCAGCCAGCCTGCAAAACTATAAATAGAAGGATCATCTCCTTCACAAACACACAGAGACTCAGAACAGAAGACTCACAACACAGAGAGACTCGACAACAGAGAATCACCGAGAGGCAGTTCTAGACACTCAACGTCTTCCTCCTCTCAGCAAGCTCCAGCACCCAGAGCAATCAACACCTTCAGAGAACCGATAACCGTCGTCAGCCGGTCAACGGAGTCAACGCATTACCACTCGCTCCATTGGCACTAAGGACCCAGCTTAAACAAAAGTGTACTCCTAGGACTACATCTAAGTCCTATATTGTATCACTGTTCTGTTTGTATTAAGATTTCAATCAAAACAATTTTAATGGCAAACAAGCTGGCGACTCTGCTGGGGACTTCTTTCTCCTCTACCGAGAAGGTTGTGTCACAGGCCGACGACGTGAAGGTGGGCTCCTCCCACAAGACGCTGGTAGTGCGCCTCAATCAACAGGCGTACGAGGAGTTCATTTCTGAAGGAAGTGCGAGTCCTTCGAAGCGGCTGTCGAAGCCGAAGAAGACCCGCGCAGTCTGGGTGCGCAGAGTCGATGCCTTGGGCACCACCGTTGAAGGGGATGCGCCGGTCCAGCCTTCCTTTCCTGCTGACGTCCTCAGCAGTCAAGGTGCGCCCGCTGATGCAGCGCATCTCTTGGGGAAGCGTGCGGCTGACCACGTTCCCCAGCCATCTTTCTCTCAGGCGAGAAAGATACGTCGACGGAGCAGGGGCGCAGCCAATGCCCCGCGCATCACTTCTGATGCGCCACAAAGAGCCTCTGTCTTTGACAGACTCACTCGCTATAATGGCGAGGAGAATTTGGATGCTGAGTACTATGCACCCCAGCGGGCTGGTACGAAGAAATCCAAGACGGCACGGGCCATGCGCCACAAACGTGCTATGCCAGCAGCCGGCCAGAGGCACGCGCTTACAATCACGCACGCTGCCGATGGCAAGCTGTACAAGGTTGACTCAAGTGCTTCTGTACCGACAACGAGTCGACCTTCAAAGTCCTCATCTCGCTTGGGCGCATTCACTGCGTGCACAACCCAGCCGAGAGAGGCAAGCTCAGTGGTCTTGAACTCCCGCACCTCCTCTGGTTGTGCGTTTGAGGTCCGTTCAAGTCACTTCAAATGCTGTGGTTCCCCCACTACTGATCGTGATGCCTGCTTGGTATTAGATCAGGGGGCGCAGCACTCACCCGACCACCCCGGCGCTTGGCCCTGCCATGCGCCTGAGAGGGGTGTGAGGGTAGCACTCTCCTCCAACGACCTGCGCAACGTGATCACTCACAAGCGCCGGTCAGGAGAGTTGACCAACAAGCACGATGCGCCTCTCACGGGGCACACTTGTGCAGTGGTCACCATCAACTGCTGTTGCAAGACGACAGTACCGCCAAAGCAGTCGGTCTTCCAACGGCTACAATCATCGACACCCCTCCGACATCGCCTTGGGACGAAGGTGTCAGCAGAAGAAGAGCTAAAGGTTGCTTCATGCAACGTGATCTCCAACTCCTCATCTGTCCGGAAGACGACTGCCAATTCCTCGTCTTCATCCAAAAGCCAGCCGAGGAAAACCAAGGCAGCTGTCTCGACCTCTGGAGTGTTCGAAGGCACTCGGTCGAGGAAGAAGTTCTTGGAGGAAGCTGGGGGTAGCCAGACCCTTGTCGAGCCTCCTTCCGAAGACGAAGATTTCCAAAGCACAGCTGCGGCGGATCTTCATCAAGGCGAAGATGGCCTCCCTGAAGCCCCTCAAAATGACGATGTCCTCCAGGACACCGCCGGGGGTAGTGCTGGAAACGAAGAGGCACTTCAAGACAGAGCTGAGGGCAGTCAGGCCCTTGCAGATGCGCCTGTCGAAGACGAACTCCAGAATGTGGCTGGGGGTGGCCAAACACCAGGAGAAGTGACTCCCCCACATGAGAGCGAGGCTGAGTGCGAAGCCTCAACTGATCCATCCACTTCCGGCCGTGTCATGACAGTATACATGACCGGGGGTGATCTTGAGACTGATGCGCCGCCACAGGACATTGTCCAGCGCATAGACTCGCTAGAGGGAGGACTCAAAACCCTCTCTGCCTTAATGCAAGCACTGACACAAGCAATGTTTGAGATGCGGTCGACCTTGATCAGGACACCTTCAAATGGTTCCGACCCAGGAGCCAATGGAGAGTCGAGTGTGCCCCTCCAACGAACACCCTCAGACACAGAAGCACACCGGACGTCGGAGCCCTCAAACGCTCCACTCCAGGTGGTACCTCCTTTCCCGACTCCAAGCTCCATGGAGGACGTGGTCAAAATGATCAAAGATCTGCGGGAGCGCTTCGAGTCCAAGAACAGGCAGGAGGAGCGCCAGAAGATGGGCATTCCCCAGCCTTATCCCCTTGAGTGGAACAAGGTGGTTTATCCCCCAAAGTATAAACCACAAACACTCATGCCGTATGACGGGAAGGACTCTCCACGACGGTACCTGACGTACTTCCAGTCGCAGACAGGGCATCTTCCGAAGGAGGACGCGCTCCTCACCAGCATCTTTGTTGGGGCCCTGAAAGGGGTGGCGTATGACTGGTACTGCAGCCTCCCCGATAATTCCATATCGTCCTTCGACGATCTGACACGCCTCTTCCTCGACCGCTTCTACGACGGTGGGAAGGACATGACGATGGCGTCTCTCATTGAGATACGCCAGAAGGACAAGGAAACGGTTCGGGCATTCATCGAACGCTTCCGTCAGGCCTGCTTCAGGCTACCTCCAGGCATGCCAGAGCATGCGCTTCTCTCCGCTTGCAGAATGAACATGCTGCCTGCAGTAAAGCTCTGGCTTAACTCTACTCCCCCTCCCGACTGGAGCTCCCTAATCATCGAAGCTGAAGCTGCAGAGAAGAAGGCGGCCAATGCACGTCTTCTGGGTGTTAGCTTCCCCGCCTTTGACGATAAGGGGAAAAAGTCTACAATCAACAACTCCGGACGAGAAACAAAGGGGAAACAGGCATTGACTATTAATGCCTCGAAGGGCGCATCTGCGCCTACTCAAAAGCCTCCACTGGCACCGAGACCCAAGGAGGTTTATTCATTCAATAATGACGACACCCTGCAACTCTTTGAGATACTAAAGCAGGGTGACAAGATCAAGCTTTCGGACCCGAAGCGGCCCGATGAAGTCGGGAAAGTGGACAACCCGAGGTACTGTCACTACCATCGGTTTGTCGGACACCCGACTAAGGACTGCTACGTCCTCAAAAATTACTTCCAGCGCATGATCAATGCGGATGTAATCTCCGTCGACTACGAAGAGAAGACAGTGTCAACTAATGTGGTGTCACTTCAGTTCGGCACCTTGCCGCCGACTACCACACAAGATGGCGTCGTCCCCATCCCTAAGGCGACAATGGAGGTGGTGAACTTGCCACCCACCCGTGACAATGTGAGTGGACTTGTCCCACTCACCACATCTCGAGGAGAGGTCCTCTGGGTTCACCCCGACCTCGTCTCCGAGGTACCTCAACCGGAGGTACGCCCTACCTCCAAAGCAAAAGGCAGGAAGATCAAGTCTTGCCGCACGGTCTCTTCTTCAACGGAAGAGGCGCTTCCTGTGCAGACGCGTGCACAACAGAACTCCCAGCCCGGTGAAGCTGCCGCCGAAGTGGTGCCTCCTGGCACCATCCCTGAGGAGGGTCCATCCAAACCCTCAGCAGCCAATAAACAAAAGCAAGTGGAGGCCCGTTTCGACAGACCTCTGCGGAAAGAAAATGCTTCGGGGCTAGCCAAGCCCCACAATTTTGACATTCTGGCACAACTGGCCAGTACTCCTGCACGCTTGTCTTTGTTCGAGCTCCTGCGTCTCTCCAAGGACTCCCGAGAAGCTCTCTGCGAAGCTCTGAAGGATGCCGAATCCTTTCTCAGTCAAATCAAGCAGCCTGAAGACCTTCCAACTACTTGTGCACACTGTCATTGTGCGGATGAAGTTATCCCAAACATAACTTTCACCCAACAAGATATGCTGCTCAAGCATCACCGACATAACCGACCGTTGTATTACACAGGGTACATCGGTTCGGTAAAGGTGAGCAGGATTCAGATCGATCGGGGGTCTTTCCTAAGCATCATTCCAAAGGCGCTGCTATCAAAGCTGGGGATCCCAATGTACCGGCTGGCGCCCTCCAATACGACCATCAGCGGCTTCAACGCTAGCAAGAGCGAGCCACTGGGCAAGATCCGGCTGAAGTGTCACATCGGCAGCCTCAAAACTGAGGTGACTTGTTATGTGGTGGATGCCGAGGTCAACTACAACATCTTACTCGGACGACCATGGTTACATGAGTACATGGTGGTGCCCTCCACGCTCCACCAATGCATGAAATATGTATCCACCAACGGCGTCATCCGGACGAAATTTGCAGATATCGATCCCTTCAAAGGGATTGAGGCCTACTTCACCGATTCCGACTTGTACAAGCCACTTGACGAGGAGGAAGCCAACGACGCCGATGATGAAGCAGAGACGGCAACAGAGCCGGACTTGGAGCCCGAAATGACTCCCGACGCCCCCTTGAAAATCCGATTGAAGGGCAAGCCTCCCCAAAAGGCGCCTCCAATGAGCATCAAGCTATCAGGGAAAGCACCGACTCACAAAGCTCCCCTGAAGATACGCCTTAAGGGAAAGCCACCTCAAACAGCGGCTCCTCTGGTGGGAAAATTACAAGGGAAGGCGCCACTCATCGGAGGCGCAACCGAGGCACCTCTCAAGGTGCGTCTTAAAGGCAAGCCGCCGCAGTCATCCAAGATGCCGGAGAGGGCTCACATAACCCTCTCAGACCCCAAAGTCAGAGCGGTGGAGGACTCTCCTGATCCGGCCCCAGTGCTTACAGATGAGGAGCTTGGCGAATATATCTCTGCTGATGTAGACGCACCCTCCTTCGACAATGTAATCCCACGGGATAAAATCTCGTACTTTATCAATAATAGAGTGTCTTTCAATTATTCTTGTCTTCCACACTGGAATGCCATGTATACATTAGACAACGCTCTACGGTCGTTGCAAACACAAGTAACGACCGTCTACCGTAATCAAATAGTCCCGTCTCAAGGAGTCTTCATAGTCCCTCCACGGAGCCGAGACCAAGGCACCATCATCTCGGGCAAAATCGAGCGTCGTCGGGACCTCCCGTCAATCGAGCCCGAACCTGATACCGACAGAGTACAAGTCTATCGGTACACAGATGCGGCTAAGCACATCATCCAAAAGATGGGCTACGACCTGAAAAGCAACAAAGGCTTAAACTACGGCAAGGGTCGGCATCTCCCTGTCCGGCTTTCGATGCCCAATGGAAAGCCACAGGATTACTATAATCGGACTCGACGGGGGTTAGGCTATGTCACGCCGCCATCAACTCCAGAGAGTTCAGACGCAGAAGACATAGAACATTCCCACTCGTCTGAAGCATCGACGTGGGATTCCGATACCAGTATCGGATCAGTCTTCAGGAAAGTGCTGTCAGCTAACATGACATCGGCGCAACCTCAGAAAGATGAAAGCGAAGACCAACCGCCGGAACCCTTCGAAGAGGAACCCTGGGCTCAATGCCTAGGAGAACAATGGGAGTCTCGTTTTGAGTTACGAGAACCTCCCACCGAAGACGAAGTCGAGCAGATCGACCTCGGGGATGGGTCTTCTTCTAAACCCATCTTCATCAGCAAAAGCTTGGAAGGAGAAGACCGAGAATCTTTAGTCCAACTGGCTAAAGAATATATTGACGTCTTCGCCTGGAGCTACGAAGACATGCCGGGTCTCGATCTACAGATCGCGATGCATAGGTTGAACATCTTACCAGATGCCAAACCTATCAAACAACAACAGCGACGCTTCCGCCCGGACATCATGAATGCCATCGATCAGGAGGTGGACAAGCTTTTGACCAGTGGCTTCATCCGTGAGGAACAACACCCGGACTGGGTAGCCAACGTCGTCCCTGTCACCAAGAAGAACGGGAAGATACGAGTCTGTATCGACTTTAGGGATCTCAACTCTGCTTGCCCGAAGGATGAATTCCCGTTCCCAATCACCGATGTAATGATCGACAACACATGTGGCTTTGAATGCATGTCCTTCATGGACGGGTATTCAGGCTACAATCAAATCAAGATGTTCCCCGATGACGCAAAACACACGTCATTCAGGACTCCGAAAGGTATTTTCTGCTACACAGTAATGCCCTTCGGCTTGAAGAATGCCGGTGCAACATACCAACGAGCGATGAGTACCATCTTCCGTCAACATCTTCGCAAGACTGTTGAGTGCTATGTTGACGACATCGCAGTCAAGAGCCGCCTCAAAAGAGATCACCTACAGGACCTGAGGACGGTCTTTGATCTCATGCGGGCACATCAACTCAAAATGAACCCCGCTAAAATCCTTCCTGGGGGTTTCTAGCGGCAAATTCTTGGGCTTTGTCATCACGGCAAAAGGCATTCATGTCGATCCCGAGAAGACTAAAGCCATCCTCAACATGGACCCTCCGAAGAACCTTCGAGAACTTCGGGGCTTACAGGGACGTCTGGCATACATCCGGAGGTTCATAGCAAACCTCTCCGGTAAATGTCAACCCTTTACTCAGCTCATGAAGAAGGGAGTCTCTTACGTCTGGACAGAGGAGTGCCAAAAGGCTTTCGACGACATCAAGGCTTACTTAACAAACCCGCCAGTCCTAGTGGCACCTGTCGCCGGCAAACCATTCCTCCTCTACGTCCGTGCCATGGATCATTCCCTCGGCGCTTTACTGGCTCAAAACAGCGATGCAGGCTACGAGCAAGCAATCTACTACCTCAGTCGAACACTCATCGGGGCCGAACACCGGTACAACCCCGTTGAAAAGGAGTGCTTGGCTTTGGTGTTTGCCATTCAGAAGACTCGTCATTACGTCTCGGGCCAGACAATTCACGTCATCTCCCGAGTCAATCCACTCAGAGTTCTCATGACGAAGCCAGGGTCATTAAACTCCCGGCTGGCTACATGGGCGATCCTACTAACGCCATACAACATGGTGTTTGTCCCGCAGAAGGCGGTCAAGGGTCAGGCTCTGGCTGACTTTTTAGCTGCACACCCCATCCCAGAATCTTCAAAACTCTATGAAGACATCCCGGATGAAGTCCAAGAATCAAACGTCACTGAAGGAAGCCCCGTTTGGCGGATGTTCTTCGATGGCGCTTCAAGAACGGGCCCCAACGGCCAAATCATCGCAGGAGTGGGGGTAGTCTTGGTCTCCCCCGATCAGCTGGTCATCCAGCGCGCATACTCTCTTTCGAAGTCGTGCTCCAACAATGTTGCTGAGTACAACGCACTCGTCATGGGACTCCAGCTAGCACAACAGCTAGGGTGGATCATCTGGAAGCCTACGGCGACTCGAAACTCGTCGTAAACCAGATTCGGGGGCAATACGAGGTTCGCCATGAAGATTTGATCCCTTACCATAAAGTTGCATTGAACATCATTTCAACCTTCACTGGGTTCTTCATCGAACATGTACCCCGTCTACAAAACTTGGAGGCTGACGCTCTGGCTGGCCTCGCAGCCTCATTGGCCGCGCCCCTTGGGACTCAACACTATGTCACGGTAACTGGCCGAGACTTGATTTGTCCCAGAAACAACCTATGTTTGCAAATGGCTCACGCCGTGCCGACAAACACCGATGTTAATATCCGAGACTGGAGATTCCCGTTCATCGACTTCGCCGTCTACGGAATCCTTCCGGAAGATCCGAAGGAAGCCGTCTCAGTCAGGAGACGCTCTCTTCGATTCTACTACGATACAGCCACTAAAACGCTGTACCGACGCTCCTTCGATAGGCTCCTCCTTCGATGCCTGTCTAACGAAGAAGCAGCCGAGGCTCTTCAAGAAGCTCACGACAGAACTTGTGGAGCTCATCAACCCGGCCCTAAGTTGCAAGATCGACTGCGACGTATGGGCTACTACTGGCCAACCATGGCCGCCGACGCAGTGGAATATGCTAAGAAGTGCCATGCATGCCAACTTCATGCAGACTTCATACATACACCGTCTGAACCTCTACATCCTACAGTCGCCTCCTGGCCATTCGAAGCCTGGGGCATGGACATTGTAGGACCAATCACCCCTCCTTCATCAAGAGGACATCGTTTCATCCTGGCCATCACCGATTACTTCTCCAAATGGGCGGAAGCAGTCCCACTAGCGGAAGTAAAAAGCTCCAGGGTGGTCAGCTTTATCAAACACCATGTCATTTACCGTTTCGGAGTACCCAGGCGAATCATTCATGACAATGGTCCCCAATTCATCAGCCACATTTTCAGCAGGTTCTGTGACAAGAATCGCATTCAAAACGTGGCCTCAACCGCCTACAATCCGGCAGCAAACGGATTAGCTGAGGCATTCAACAAGACTATCGTTAGGCTGCTCAAAAAGGTCGTGTCATCCAACAAACGCGACTGGGACGAAAAGCTTGGCGAATGCCTTTGGGCCTACCGCACAACGGTACGGACCCCAACAGGCAACACTCCATTCTCCCTGGTCTACGTGAGCGAAGCAGTACTGCCTCTCGAGATACAGATACCTTCGCTCCGCGTGGCAATCACAAACGATCTCACAGAAGAAGACAATCAACGTCGTCGTCTGCGGGAACTGGAGGCACTTGACGAAAAGCGTCTCCTAGCTCAACAACGCATCGAACTTTACCAAGCCCGTATATCACAGGCTTTCAACAAGAAGGTCAAGCAAAGAACTTTCCAAGTTGGCGACCTGGTTTTAGCAGTCAGAAGGCCGATGGTGTTAACTCACAAGACACCAGGGAAGTTCGAGCCCAAATGGGAAGGACCCTTCATCATTGAGACGGTATACTCAAACGGTGCTTAACGCCTCGCCAAACCCAATGGGGACTTGTTCATGATGCCCATCAATGGCAAGTTCCTAAAGAAGTACTATTCTTGACATCCTCCAAGACATGTATTTCCCCAAACAACCTCTTTTCACAAAAATCAAACGCTTCCGGAACCCAGCTGTTCTGTGGCATCCTTCCGTAGAAAGATAACCACGTCCACATTACCTCTGAGTTGTCTCTCTACATCCTACAAAGCGGAACCTTACATTTCGTGAGCTTACGCTATCCTTCATGTTTACCACGTCCACATTACCTCTGAGTAAACATCCCGTACAAACAACTCCTGTGTTGTCGTACATTGATCGCAGAACTTCCATGTCCACATTACCTCTGAGTTGTTTAGCGTATCCCCCAGGATCATTCCTACCATGTCCATAAATACCTCTAAGTAGGAAGATTCTATCATTTGAACCTAATGATTGCCATGTCTACATTACCTCTGAGCAAACATGTTGGTTCCTTCAAACTTATTATCTGTACCTAAAAACCAAGGTGCGCAAAAGATAATAGGTCCACATAAATCATCAAGTTCATGAGATCAAAAATGAACACATCACAAAAAAAAGAGATAGTGTATTTTTTTATTTTTCAAAGAAGGGAGTACAGAAATACGCTATTTCTCCAGTAAGAGTTGCAAAAACACATAAAAAGAAGAGAAGCTACAGTCCCCGATCCTCTCCAGGGTGGATGAGAGCTCTCTGACTCGACGTCTCAGGTCGGCAGTGCGAGTTTCCACAGTCGCCTGGACTCGCAGCTCGGCTTCTTGACGCATTAATCCGACAGCCTCAGCGAAAGTTTTACTCTCATACTTCTCATCAAGCTGTCGTCGCTGCTGAGCCAAAGCAAGGGTCCGCTGAGTAAGAGTCGCTTCCTCCTGCTTGAATGCCACGTGTTCAGCCAGGACACGATCAGCTTCTAGTTGAAGTTGGGCCCGCTGGTCTTCAAGACGGCGCATCTGAGCATCAACCTCTGCGATGTTAGCGTCCACCGCAGCCCGCTTCTCCGTCATCTTCTCCATAGATTGAGACAACTGCTCCGCCGCAGCCTCAGTCCCAGCCACTTCACGCTCCCAACTGCTCACATCGGCTCGATAGGAAGCCTCGATTTCAGCCATCAACTTTTCTATCTCTGCATCTATCAAGACAGAGAGGTCATTTCGTTGGATGCGCTGCAGTTCCGTGAGCCGCTCGTCCAGCTCAATCACCGAAACCTCCAGAATTTCGGCCATATGGTCATGGCCTTGGTGAACGCGGATCAGCTCGATACAAGGCATTGCCAAAGCTTTTGCTGTCGCAAAGCTCCCCTTGGCATCCATCACTGCAGATACTCCTTTCTCCAGCATTTTGTACACTCCCTCGACGAGGAACTTCACATACTCGTCGGCATCCGCCAGCACCTGCGGCGTCATAGCAGGAGTTGGGGGAGCTACTACAGTTTGCGGACCGGAGGAAGATCCGCCAACCTCGATCTGAGAGGTTTGAACCTCGGCAGCAATAGGCTCTTCATCAACAGGGGCCAGACTGCTAGCCCGAGGAGCCGAAGGAACAGAAGGAGCCGGCACATACGTCGTGATAGTACCCCAAGTGGAAGGAGCAACAGAGGGTTCCACACCCTTACCCTTCTCAAGCCCGGAGAAATCACCGACGTCAACGGCCACCTCTTCTACCCCCGACGTTCTATCAGCATCAGCTACCTCCCCCGGCAAAACGGGGAGATCAACATTTATCTCCTGGCCAGCCCCAGGAGACAAGACCGGCAGAAGGGTCTCATTCTTCTCAAGTCCCTCTACAGGGACAGAATCTGTCGCTACCGCCTGATCAGTAGCCATCTCTATGTCCATGGTTGAAGCCAAGGAAGGATTTGGCAATGATTCAGCTGACCTCCCTTCATCATGACCAGGAGGGGAATCAACCCTCTCCTCTATCCTCACTGCTTCTGCTGCCCCCGCAACGGACCCTAGCAACGCTGGAGGGACGTCACCAGAAGGTGATGAACTCCAATCCACTTCATCATCAGGATGCCTCGAGTCTGTAGGACCCTCAGCATCCAAGGCCTCCACGGCAGATGGTACTATCCCAGAAGTTGTTGCGACTTCAAAGTCAGGAGATACTAAAACCTCCGCGGGAACATCTTCGGGACCCTCCTCCACAGGAGACATCATCATTGGTGGAATGCGCTCCTCAGAAGAGCCTGCCACCTCCTTCGGCTTACTGGTGCCCGGTTTCGAAGCACGAGACTTCTTCTTCAATCCCTACAAGAAGAAGAACATAAGTCACCACAATGACATAAAAAATTGGAATTACGAAGCACTCCTTACCTCAGCGGGAGCCGATCCCGTTGGCGTTACAAGTGGCGCTTCCGTAATCTTCGGGGTCGACGTCCTTCTCGACCTTTTCGGTACAGAAGAACCAGCTTCTGGGTCAGCCCGCCTTTTTCCGACAGATGGGTCTCTCACTGGTGCCACAGCAGCAGCCCGATACCCCGCCAATTCTGGCGGACGATATGACCGAGCTGCCACCAACATATTCGTTGTTGCCTCCAACTGGGTTCCAATGATGAAACTAGTCTCCCTGTCATAACCAGGAGACATAGTATTCATAGTGCAATACAGCTTGGCGGCCGGATATAAGATCGGCGGCCGAGGATTGCGAACTGGTGTGGTAAACTTAACGCTAGTGCATCCAGCGTTATAATACTGCCAGCCCCGGGCTCCATCCAGCAAACTCCCGATGAAGCCTAGACTGCTACTGGGATTCCGCAGCATTAGCTGAGTGTAGCCAAATTGACGAGCAAATTGGCTTGGCAAGTACGGTTCCAGATAACATCTGTTCTGATTACGGTAGACCAGGTGCGAAGGCCGGATACTCTGCAACCAACGAAAACTCCATTTCGGCAAAGTAACCGCATCCTCGCCAGAATCAACCAAATCCTGGTCGGCCTCAAAATTCTTGAAGATCGGGCCAACCTTCACGATTTCCCACCCCTGAAGGAAGGACAAAACCCTCCTACAAACGGGGACGCCAGTGTAAGACCACTTCCTCTTGTAGAAGCGGCAAATGAAGGCATCTCCTTCAACATGGTCCTCCTCAGGGCCAGGACTCATCACATTCGGATGATGTAAGATCAGCCACCCCATAAGATAATGGAAAGGCAGCTCGGCCCGGGGAAAGTTGTCATTATTACCTTTCTCGTGAATCACATCATCAGCAAAAGACCTCAAACCGCACAACAGGTTGCACACCATCGCGGGGAGGAGAGCTAAAGGTCGTCCAAAGGCCAACTTCACTGCAGGCAAAATGAGATTCCGATGTACCCTCTCAACGGCACCGGATCCCCCTGCAAATATGCAATCCCGGAGCCATATCATCAAATAGGCCGTCAACACTGCCTTAGACGACATCCGGTGCGCGCAGTGCCAGAAACAGCTGTACGTATCCTTGCCGCTCTCATTGGAATGTGGGGTCCTCTCGTCCAGCCGGGTTATTTCAGAACTCACTTCCGCGGGGTTCAAGCCTTGTGGAGTCGCAAAACGGATCCTCGAAGGATCCGCCAAATCCTGCCTGAAGACATAGTCCCTCCAAGCAGTCACGTGAGGCTGGGTCTTACCCTTGTCCCTCCGGTGCATCAGATAATGATGGCTCGTCACCTCCGTGAAAACGGCCATCATCTCCGGGTCCTTATCTTCCAAGACCTGGATCTCTTCATTTGATGGAAAATATTCCTCGTACGGTTCCGAGCCCCAAGGAAGCTTGGACACTTCGTACATCTCATGAAGGGCCAATCCCAACTCCCCCACTAGATTAAAGAAGCTGCCAGTCTGGGCGTTGAAAAGCTCCAAGAGCGCAAGGAACATCGGCTTATTGAGGTCCACGCCTGCCTGCGTGGCCCGAATGGCGGCAGTCAGCCCTATCTCTTTAAGCTCAACTTTGAACCTGGAAAGCACCCAGGAGGTCAACTCGTCCCACTTTGGGATGTAGTGACACCAACCTTCGACTCTAAAACCAGCTGTCGGATACGTGACCTTCGACGTCAGCATCCGATTTGCAAAAGTCGGGCACTGAAGGGAAACGTGTCATTTGGGACTTCACTATAGATGCTCCCGGGACGCAAAGCTCGGTAACTGAACGAAGAACCGGTTCATGAGGCGGTCAAGGTGTCTCGCTGGTTCAAGGTGGTGTCAATCGAAAGGGAACCCCCCAAGGCACCTCATTGAGAAGGAGTAAGTTCCCAACCCATCCTTCTCTTCGAAGCTAGACGATAAAAGGCTGTCAGTGGCAACTGGCGGTCAACCTGCCGCATGTATAACATCATGCCCTTAGCAGCAAAGAACCAGTCTTCTCTGATCTTCAATATCTTCGCTTCAGAAGAGACTAATCGGTCGCCAAACAGAAAGGCAGGCTTTAAGAAAGTCACACCTTCAGAATCAGCAGACTTCAGTTTACCGCTCTCCATCATACTCTGGAGGAAAAGCGGCAACTGGACCTGGATTTGTAGCATCCTCTCACGAGGTTGGTCCCGAAGGATAGCATCCTTTGCAGGGTTGATCACCGCCTCATCAAAATCAACTCCCATCTGACAAAGAGAAGCGTCCAGGAGGACCTCATTCAACAAAGGGATCGTCATCGACACTGGCACGACAAAAGTGGAAGTCAGGCAAAAAGACAAAATATGTCAAGCAGACTGGCGCATTGCCAGGGTATGAACCCATGCGCATCTGCTTCGGCGCATCATCAGGGCATAGGCCCATGCGCGTCAGCATGTCTCGGCGCATCATCAGGGCGTAAGCCCATGCGCGTTGGCATTGGAGCTTCGGTGCATTATCGGAGCGTGAGCCCATGCGCGTCAGCAAAGGCTTCGGCGCATCTTCAGGGAATAAAACCCATGCGCGTCAGCCATTAAAACCTCGGTGCATGATAAAGGTATAAACCTATGCACGTCGGCAGGATAGAACCTCGGCGTATCATCAAAAGACCGAAGTCTATACGCGTCGGCAGTTAGGGCACAGGGCCCAAAGCAGAGACGAAACCCACCTGTCACCTCAGGACGAACGTCGGCAAGAGGCGCAAGAGTGATAGGTACATCCTCATCGACAGACTCCTTCGCTTTCTCCTTCCCCTTGCCGGCAGCACCGCGAGGAGTCTTGGGAGCCATTCTCTCGAGGAAGGAGAAGTTAGGGTTTTGAAGAAGAAAAGCAGAAGCACAGAGAAGAAGAACCCTTTCTCTCTCCAACTCTTATCTATTTATAGGGCTTGGTCGCACGCGTGAACAGATGACGTGTGATCTCAGCCGTCGCCTCGGGTTCTGTACAGGGATAGAAGCAAATAAAACCAAAAGATCATCATTAATCTTTTCGGTTACCGAGGCACCATCATCATTAACTGAGAAGAGCATGCGCCCGAACAGGCATGCGCACAGAAATCATGCTCCCTGAACTCCATGCTTCTTATTCAAAGTATTCCAAAACTTATTCAAAAGTTTTAAAAACTTTGAAGGGGGTCTTGTAGAAGCATGGAATTTCACAACCAGAAAGACCATGCGCCAGACACTACATGCGCCAGGACTCGCACAGAACACTTCACAGCAAAGTCAATAACTATGGACATTTGAAGAAGGACTTTTTATTTATATATAAAAGTCTATTACATGTCTAGAAAAGGTTGTACAAAGGAGAATTTCTACAAAGGAAAGATCCTAAGTCTACAGCCAGCGGCCACCATGAGCCTCCAGTTAGGCGCAGCAGTCATCATGCGCTGCCAGTCACCATGCGCTGTCAGTCAGGCGCAGCAGACATCATGCGCCTCCAACCAGGCGCATCCCACCATATCTTCAGCAGCTCAGTCATGTGCATCCAGCTCAGTTGTGTGCATCCCTTCAGCAGCCCAGCTATGTGCATCCCTTCAGCCAAATTCTTCCAGCCAGGCTCACCTGGCCGAACAAAGCCCAGTTATGTGCCGCTCTTCCAGCCAGGCTCACCTGATAAGTGCTTCGCCAAGCAAAGCATTTAACCCTCTGGCTGGAACCAAGGAAGAGAAGAGCACCACAAATGCTGTGGCCAGGGGTGGCTTCGAAAGAGCCTCCAAAGCCGAAGGAAGACCGTGATCGAAACCGCGGCTAAAGGAGCAGCTTTCAACACGATCAAAGTGGGGAAACCCCACTTTGAAGGAAGAGAGAGCCTAGCACCGCCATTCCGATCTATGACTCTTCCGGAATAACGGGGACAAGGCCCGAGCATCCCTATCTTTGGATGCAACAGGCACCTTCTGCCTGCCTCGGAAGCCCTCGACTCCGTCTTTTGGATGTAACAGTCACCTTCAAGTGCATCGAAGACAACACAGCATCTCATCTTCACCCTCGGGAGCACTTCGTCAACAGAATGCACCCGCATGTTCAAGTTCATGTTGGAAGAACGTGAGGGAATGAGAAGCAAATCTTCTCTCCATGCCACTATTTATAGGCCGGGCAGATCAAACCCACGCGCCAAGTGGATGGCCCTCCGAATTCCGTGCAATGAATTTACATTAAATGGATGAACCGGACGCCTCGAATTCAGCCGAACGGCTATTTATGGCACTCGAAGAGCGAGACAGCCGCATCATTAAAAGACATATCCGATGCGCCAGCCAGACAGCGCATCACACGGACGCGCCCTTCGACATCAGGTGCATCACACAGACGCGCCCTACAGTACTCGGCACATTACAGAGGGTGCGCCCTCACACATCCCCATACCGAGTGGAACGCCAACCGACGCGCCCACTCAGCTGTCCATCGAACGTCACCAACATTAAATGCTGAACTGACAGAGTTGGCAGCATGCCTCCCAAAGTCTGAACAGTTGACAGCTTTATTCAGAAAATGAAGCGTCGGCAACGTCAGCATCATCATGACTTTATTTCGCCGGCTACTGCCACGTGGCCACTCCACCATCAGCATGCGCCTCTACAGCCATGCGTCCAAATCAGTATGCGCCTCAAAAGCCATGCGCCTCAGACTACTCTCTGATCCCGAAAGACAGAAGGAAAGTCGCCTGCATGCGCCTCAAAAGCCATGCGCCCCAAATGGTATGTAACTCCTAAAGGTTATGAGCCGCAGCCTCCTCCTGCGCCCAATCCAAGGCGCAGCTCACCAGATCACCTCTCTCCACCAAATCTGAGATCTTCGAACCATGAGTCGACGATACGTGTCTTTTGACTCAACTCATCCAAGATTTCAGCAACGGAAAGATCTTCTCTCTGCTACGTGCCGGCTCACAACAGCAGTATAAAGAGTTCTCTCCCTCGATCAGGGCGCAGCATCCGTACACCTCCATCAGCAACCTCCACGTGGCATCCCCACACCGGCGCATCCTGCATGCGCGCATGAGCAGCCAGCCTGCAAAACTATAAATAGAAGGATCATCTCCTTCACAAACATACAGAGACTCAGAACAGAAGACTCACAACACAGAGAGACTCGACAACAGAGAATCACCGAGAGGCAGTTCTAGACACTCAACGTCTTCCTCCTCTCAGCAAGCTCCAGCACCCAGAGCAATCAACACCTTCAGAGAACCGATAACCGTCGTCAGCCGGTCAACGGAGTCAACGCATTACCACTCGCTCCATTGGCACTAAGGACCCAGCTTAAACAAAAGTGTACTCCTAGGACTACATCTAAGTCCTATATTGTATCACTGTTCTGTTTGTATTAAGATTTCAATCAAAACAATTTTAATGGCAAACAAGTCTGGCCCAAAAGCTTACGTGAAGGAAATGAAACCCACCCGTCACCTCAGGACGAACGTCGGCCGGAGTTGCAGGGGTGATAGGTGAATCCTCATCAACGAACTCCTTCGCTTTCTCCTTCCCCTTGCCGGCACCACCGCGAGGAGTCTTGGGAGCCATTCTCTCAGAGAAGAAAAAGTTAGGGTTTTGAAGAAAAAACTCTAAAGAAAGCAAAGGCACAGAGCAGATGAACTCTCTATCTCTCCAACCCTTACCTATTTATAGGGCTTGGTCGCACGCGTGAACCGATGACGTGTAATCTCAGCCGTCGCTTCGGGTTCCGTGAGGAGATAACAACAAATACAAACAAAAGATCATCATTAATCTTTTGGGTTACCAAGGCGTCATCATCATCAACTGAAAGGAGCATGCGCCCGAACAAGGATGCGCCCAAAAATCATGCGCCCTGACCTCCATGCTTCTTATTCAAAGTATTCCAAAACTTATTCAAAAGTTTTGAAAACTTTGAAGGGGGTCTTGTAGAAGCATGAAATTTCACAACCAGAAAGCCCATGCGCCAGGCATTATATGCGCCAGAACTCAGACAGCTAATCAAATAAGCCATAGACATTCGAAGGACTTTTTATTTATATATATAAAAGTCTATTACATGTCTAGAAAAGGTTGTACAAAAGAGAATTTCTACAAAGGAAGGATCCTAGATCTATAGCCAACAGCCACCATGCGCCTTCCAGATAGGCGCAGCAACCACCATGCGCCTTCCGATAGGCGCAGCAGTCACCATGCGCAGTCAGCCAGGCGCAGCAGATGTCATGCGCCTCCAGCCAGGCGCATCCTACCATCTCTTCAGCAGCTCAGTTATGTGCATCTAGCTCAGTTATGTGCATCCCTTCAGCAGCTCAGTTATGAGCAACTCTTCCAACCAGGCTCACCTGGCCGAGCAGAGCCCAGTTATGTGCCGCTCTTCCAGCCAGGCTCACCTGATAAGTGCTTCGCCAAGCAAAGCATTTAACCCTCTGGCTGGAACCAAGGAAGAGAAGAGCACCGCAAATACTGTGGCCAGGGGAGGCTTCGAAAGAGCCTCCAAAGACCAAGGAAGACCGTGATCGAAATCATGGCACAAGGAGCTTTCAACACAATCAAAGTGGGCGGCACCCACTTTGAAGAAAGAGAGAGCCTAGCACCACCATTCCGATCTACGGCTCTTCCGGAACAACGGAGACGAGGCCCGAACATCCCTATCTTTGGATGCAACAGGCACCTTCCGCCTGCCTCAGAAGCCCTCGACTCCGTCTTTTGGATGTAACAGTCACCTTCAAGTGCATCGAAGACAAGACGACGTCTCATCTTTACCCTCGGGAGCACTTCGTCAACAGAATGCACCCACATATCCAAGTTTATGTTGGAAGTGCGTGAGGGAATGAGGAGCAAACCTTCTCTCCATGCCACTATTTATAGGCCGGGCAAATCAAACCCACGTGCCAAGTGGTTGACTCTCCGAATTCTGTGCAATGAATTTGCATTAAATGGATGAACCGGACGCCTCGAATTCAGCCAAACGGCTATTTATAGCACTCGAGGAGCGAGACAGCCGCATCATTAAAGGACATGTCGGATGCGCCAGCCAAACAGCGCATCACATGGACACGCCCTCCAGCATCAGGCACATCACACAGACGTGCCCTACAGTATCCGGCGCATCACAGAGGATGCGCCCTCCCTCACATCTCCATGCCGAGTGGAACACCAACCAATGTGCCCACTCAGCTGTCCATCGAACGTCACAAACATTAAATGCTGAACTGACACCAGAGTTGGCAGCACGCTTCCCAAAGTCTGAACAGTTGACAGCTTTTTCAGAGAACGAAGCGTCGGCAACGTCAGCATCATCATGACTCTATTCCGACGGCTACTGCCACGTGGCCATCCGCATGCGCCTCTATGGCCATGCGTCCAAATTGCCATGCGCCTCTACGGCCATACGTCCAAACCAGCATGCGCCTCAAAAGCCATGCGCCTCAGACCCTTCACTGATCCCTAAAGACAGAAGAAGAGTCTCCAGTTGAAGCTTTGCATGCGCCTCAAAAGCCATGCGCCCCAGACTGATCTCTGATCCCGAAAGACAGAAGGAAGGTCACCTGCATGCGCCTCAAAAGCCATGCGCCCTAAGTGGTTTGTAACTCCTAAAGGTTATGAGTCGCAACCTCCTCCTGCGCCCAATCAAGGCGCAGCTCACCAGATCACTACCCCCCCCACCAAATCCGAGATCTTCGAGCCATGGGTCGATGACACGTGTCCTTTGACTCAACTCGTCCAAGATTTCAGCAACAGAAAGATCTTCTCCTCTGCTACATGCCGGCTCACAACAGCAGTATGAAGAGTTCTCCCCCTCAATCAGGGCGCATCATCTACGCGCCTCCATCAGCAACCTCTACGTGGCATCCCCACACACCGGCGCATCCTATATGCGCACATGAGCAGCCAGCCTGCAAAACTATAAATAGAGGGATCTTCTCCTTCACACACACACAGAAATCCATAACGAACATACAAGGAATCACCAGAGAGGCAGATACAGACACTCAACGTCTTCCTCCTCTCAGCAAGCTCCAGCACCTAGAGCAATCCACACCTTCAGAGAACCGATAACCGTCGTCAGCCCGTCAACGGAGTCAACGTATTACCACTCGCTCCATTGGCACTAAGGACCCAGCTTAAACAAAAGTGTACTCCTAGGACTACATCTAAGTCCTACATTGTAACACTGTTCTGTTTGTATTAAAGTTTTCAATCAAACAATTTTAATGGCAAACAAATAGGATTTCGAGGTAGAAAATATATACAACCTTTATAAATGGCTAACAATATAACAATACCTCAAATACAAAATTTGAAATTACATATGGCCACCAACCCTATACATTTATTTAATTGATTTTTTTGAAAACTGTATCTAGTAACATAGTTTAGACAAATACGTGAAGTCACAAAGAATTATTTTTATATCATAACTAAAATGTTCTTGGGCAGAAAATATCAATGCCATAAAAATAGTATAAATAAATATATTTTGGTTAAAAGCTTATTTTAAAGCACCACACAAAGCTATAATAATGCCTTAGCCTCTAAGCCAAATATCTAATTTTTAAAAATAACTAGAAAATACAATATAATTTTAAACCTTATTTTGTCCAAGTAATTTATGGTTGAAAACTATCCTTAAAAATAACTAGAAAGTCAAAGTAATATTTCTAAGTTTAAACACATATTTAAATACTAAAAATAATAATACAATAATATAACTGGAGATATTTTACCAGTTTATTAAGAATAGGTAATTAATAATTAATGTAGTGATAATAATAATAATACTAATGATACAAAATACCTAAAGACAATAGTAAATACCAGTGCAAAATAATAGTGAATAGGAAAAAATAATAATAATAATAAAGTAAAACCAATAAACAAAATAAACAAGGTTAGCCTAAACAACCAAAAGACATAAAAGACAACACAGCCTCTGTCCTTTTCTCAAAAGGGAGAGAACCATACTCAAAAGAAAAAATAATACTAATAATAACAATAATAATAATAATAATAAAAATAATAATAAACAACAGAAAAGAGAAAAAAAATTATAAACAAAACCATCAAAAATAAAAACAAATATCAATAAAGGAGGGGGGCTGCTCCATTCTTCGAAGAAGGAGAGAGAGAGAGAGAACAGGCTTGAGAGCGGCGGAGTGCAGAGGGGTTCGAGAGCGGCTCTCGGCGTGCGGAGGTGGTGGGTCCAGCGGAGGGAGGCGGAGAGAGAGAGGAAGAGAGAAGCGGGGGCGGCCGGTCGCAGATCTGGGAGAGGAAGGAGTAGATCGGGAGAATCGAGGGAGAAGGGGAACGGGCGGCGCCGTCCGCCGCTGGCCCGGAGGGAGGAGCGGCGGCGCGGGATCGGGAGGTGCGGCGCGGCGTCGGTGAGGGGTCGAGAAGCGACTCGGCGTCGGAGGAAAGAAGGGGCGGCGGTGGCGCGGCTCATCGCGGAGGCTCCGGACGTGGCCGCGCGTGGAGGCTCAGCAGCGTTTGCTGCCCGTGCAGACGCGGTCGCAGCGTCGCACGACGGCGCTGCTCTGGCAAGGCGCTCGTGCTTCCACGCGGCGGCGAGCGCAGCTTGTGGTAGGGTTGGCTCTGGTCGGGAAGTGGAGGTGCGGGGCTCGGGGTTGGCTCCTGTCGCCGGAGCTGAAGGGAGTCGGCCGCGTGGAGCTCACGGCGGCGCGATCTCGGCGGAGGGCGGCTCACCTAGAGTGGCTCGGCTAGCTGATCGCCGACGAGACGACACGTGGGTCAACGGTGGCGAGCCGAGCAGGAGGCCAAGTAAGGGCTTTTGTTTTGGTTTTTGGTTATGGTGGTGAAATTTGGGTGGCTGCCGGTGAATGGTGGCAGGGATGGTGTTGCTGGGTGTTATGTAGGATCGGCCGTGGTGGACGGGAATAGGTCGGTTGGATGTGGCGGTTGATATGGGGACGATAGCAGGACGGGCTTGGTTAGGTTAGGATTGAATATCGTGTCGGGATTGTCGACACGGAGAATAATTGTACATGTAAAAGATGGAATGAGATTATGGATATGGGAACACGGACACGATGCACATCGGAGAATTTGTGGATGTGAGAAATTTCTAGAGGAGTACCTGCCTATTTATAGGATGTGGGAATTCCCTTAGATAAGGATTGAGATTTTTAAAACCCAAATAGATAATTAGCTACTAATAAATTTAAATCCAAATTCAAATCCAAATCCAAATCCAATTTAAATCCAAATCCAAATTAAATTCAATCCAATTTAAATTCAATTAAATTCCACCCTTTAACTTAAAATTAGATAAGGTAAATCAAATTTCAAAATATAGATATTATTTTAACTATTTAAATAAATTCATAGAATCAATCCAAGATTTAAATCGCCATAATAATTCAAAAATATATTTTCCAAAAATACCTATAATATTAATTTTGAAAATAATAAATATTATATAAAAAAAACTAATAAAATATTTATGAACATATATGTATGTACAAAGAATATTATTTACTATTAATAACTGTATAAACCAAAGGCTTTAAATAAATTTATAAACTTGAAAATTTTGATACGATAGATAAAAAAAATTATTACATATATTATTTTGAAACGACACAAATAGAAAAATATTTTTAAAAGAAATATGTACGCTCGCACATATTCGCACTCGTCGAGCAATTTCGAAAATCGAAATAGTCCGCGTGACGAACAATACGACTATGCGACGTACAATACAAAATTTTAATTCAGTACCAAATTTAATATAAAAAAATATAGTAGAAATTTAGGGGTTTTACAGGAGGAGGCAAACGAAGAAGATGAATTTTCAGAGGATGATTGAGAAACTGTGATTTTAATGTATTCATATTTCTGTAATCTTAAATTATGAACTATGATCATACCCAGGTAAATATTTTACCCACAAAACATGGAAATTCTATCCCTTGAGAATAGGTGGGTATATGTTTTTGCTCGGGCAAAAAAAAAATTGTCTAAATTTTTTTCTTCTTTTTTGATCAATTTTGATTAGTTTTGAACATTTTTTTTTTTGTCGTTTTTATCGCTTTTTTGTCAATTTTTGTCGTTTTTTACCAATTTTTTGTCGTTTAAAGCGATTTTTTGTCGTTTTACCCATTTTGTCTTTTTTGTCACTTTTTGATTATTTTTTGTCGTTTTTACCCAATTTTTGTCCTTTTTGTCGCTTTTTTGTCAATTTTTGTCGTTTTAAGCGATTTTTTGTCGTTTTTGTAGTTTTTTGTTATTTTTACCGATTTTTAGTCTTTTTTGTCGTTTTTGTCGTTTTTGTCGTTTTTATCGCTTCTTGGTCATTTTTACTGATTTTATGTCATTTTATGTCATTTTGTCGCTTTTACCGATTTTTTTGTCGTTTTTGTCGCTTTTTTGATTATTTTTTGTCGTTTTAACCAATTTTTTGTCGTTTTAACCGATTTTTTTGTCCTTTTTTGTCGTTTTTATCGATTATTTTTCGTTTTTGTCGCTTTTTGGTTATTTTTTGTCGTTTTTATCGATTATTTTTTGTCGTTTTAACCGATTTTTTTGTTGTTTTTAACCCATTTTTTGTCGTTTTAACCGATTTTTTTGTCATTTTTTGTCGTTTTAACCGATTTTTTTGTTTTTGTTGTCGTTTTTGCCGCATTTTGATTTTTTTGTCGTTTTTACCGATTTTATGTCGTTTTTGTCGTGTTTTGGTTATTTTTGTCGTTTTTACTCTTTTTTTTGTTATTTTTTTGGCGTTTATACATTTTTTTGTCGCTTTTTGATCATTGTTTTCGTTTTAACCGTTTTTTGTCGTTTTTCATCGTTTTTGTCGTTTTTTGTTATTTTGTCGTTTTTACCGATTTTTTGTCGTTTTTACCATTTTTTTCATTTTTACCGATTTTTCTCGTTTTTACCGATTTTTTTATATTTGTTCATTTTTTTTCGTTATTATTATTTTTTATTTTTTTTTCGGGAATATTTATATTGTCACCAAACATGAGAATTTAATTTTCCAGGGAATTTAATTCCTTGGAATTTGATTCCCGGAAATAAAATTCCGGCAATATAGTATTCCGCATACCAAACGTCCCCTTAGTTTGTGACATTAAATATATTGAAATATTTAGCGAGATATGCTGACAATAAGTTGATTATCTGATGCTTAATTGTTATTGACGTTGATGTTAATCCTTGTTGATGGTACAAAAATTGTACGGACTTCTTATCGATGGACCGCGTGGATGTAAGAATGGGTTATTGAAGAAAATGAAGAAATGAAGAATGGATTTAGCATCATTGATCGAGTACTCAAAATTTGAGTGTTTTGTTTTTTGAGATCAAGTATCTCTGTATACTTCTATTATTATTCAGAATCATTTTGTTTAGAGTCACATGTCTCGAGCTATTCATGTTCTGCAGCGAGAAAAAAGAGTCAATGGGTGCTCTTCTAATTTTTTTATTTTGTGGGTTTGACGTAATGATATTATATCTTTGAAATCTAAATAAAAATGAAATAAATTATTCTATTTGATTGTTTGTTGCTCCCCTTCTTTTTCTTGCTCGAAGTTAATTTACAACTAATATTGCTGAATAATAAATAAAGAGAATAAATTTAAGGAATTTATAAATAAAAAGATAATTGCTGAAGGCACCACACTTCTTACTCAGGACTAATACAATACTAGTGCTAGTCCAGTTTGAATGAAATTTTAATCAAGCTAGCCCAAAAATTATTAGGGACTGTCCACCCTCGACCTTCTGCCTCATCGTCGCGCTCTCCTCCCTCTCCCACGAGGAGGCAGATGGAGGGGTGGCTGGCGACGGAGAGCTCGGTGACGACGACGTTGGCGGGGGTGGTTATGATGGAGACCTCCACGCCACGGACGGTGAAGAGCTTGGCTATGTCGACAGCGGGGAGCATGTGACCGGGGCCATGTGTTAGAAATTGATTGTACTTCACTGACTAGTTCTGCGAAGTTGAATATGTCGTCGAGGCTTGAATCGTGCATTTAGCAGCACTTTCCTTAAAGTGTTTCGGGCACTCCGATAACGTCTTGGAGTCAGCACGCCAGAACACCCAGGATAAGACAGCCTTTCTGCCGGAGGTTCACTAGACGCTGTGAGACACCGGCGTAGGGAAGAACACCTTTCTGAAAACTTTGGAAGAGAAAAGAAAGAGGAATGAATACTCAGATTCTATGTGTTTTGGACTCAGAATTATGTAGTATTTATAGATGAATTAGTGTTGTTTCGTGAAGTCGCGACCCTTCCGAAACAACATTCATTCACCTGTTCGCAGATTCATTCACCCTTTCGTTTGTGTGGGCTGCTGCAAAAAATAGGAATTCTCGGGGCGAGAATCGCCGCGAGGAGCCTACGCCGCTCGCCCGATGCCACATTGCCTAAGTGCACAAGTGTGTCTACAATGCGCCACTATCGCCTCTACGCCCGAGCCCGTGCCCGTGCCCGTGCCCGAGCCGGAGCCGGTGTTGCCGGTGGCAACACCGGCTACATTTTCATGAAGAGGATAAAACAACAACCAATGGTCACCCACTAGCAACCCTTTGGTTGTTGCACACTCCTCATGAGTGCACATTCCTATTTAAGCACTCTCAAAGTCTTTCTCTTTTTCCGATGTGGGACTAAAGTCCCTTCTCTTTCCTTTTCATCCTTTAAGAACAATGAATGAAATTAATTAATTCCAACAATCCCCCACTTGTTCCATAAATGATGGAAAGGAATTCCATAATACATCACTTAAAGAATGTTAATACAGTTAGGTATCTTTCGATTTGAACCTAACCTTAGTAGATGCAACACAAGATTTTATCGGAATTTCTGGTAGCTGGGCTTTGAACCAGTTATTCCTTGTGATAAAATCGGTGTTACTTTACACACATTCTTTTGTAGTTCTTCGTCTACATCTCTTGCTTAGCACTATTAATGGCCATGTGCTGATCCTGTCTCGTGAATTTTTATAAGATAAACTCCAGATCTTACTGAGACGGCACCATCTCTAAATTCACATAGGTGAAGTTCTTTCAGTATCTCTGTTGCTTTACAGATACATGTCAATATTACTGAACTTCATTAAGAGTTTTATAAACTCAACCCTCAAATTGCAACAGTCGACATTATCATGTCATATGCATCCAAATCAACAGTTTGTTGTTACCCATTGAATCTAAGGTTAAGGTTTTCTTAACATTAGATTGGGTTGCCACTGTTGTTGGAACTCTTACTCAAGGAGTTTCAATCCCATACCTCTCGAGGAAGACTTTACTAAATCCCTAGCTAGTGGTTTAGTAAAGGGATCAGCTAAGTTATAGCTGGTACGCACATACGTAAGAGAAATGATTCCATCTTTGATCAATTTTCTTACGTAGGTATGTCTTAGACTTATATGTCTAGACTTCCCATTATACACTTCGTTGTAGGCTCTTGCTAGAGTAGCTTGACTATCGCAATGTATTGACACTTTTGATACATTCTCTTTAGCCAGCGGAACTTCTAATAGAAGATCCCTCAACCACTCAGCTTCTTGTCCTGCAGAAGCTAGAGCCACAAACTCTGACTCCATGGTCGAATGGGTAATGCACGTTTGTTTTCTGCTCTTCCAAGAAACTGCCCCTCCGACTAGCGCAAATACCCAACCTGTCGTAGATTTGTTATCCCCGACACTTGATATCCAACTAGCGTCGGTATATCCTTCTAATACTGCAGAAAATCTACCATATTGTAATCCAAGATTCTTGGTTTTCAAAAGATAACCAAAAATTCTTCCGATAGCCCTCCAATGCTCATTATTAGGGTTGCTAGTAAATCTACTCATTTTACTAACTGCAAATGCTATATCAGGTCTTGTGCATTGCATTAAATACATAAGACATCCAATAGCACTTACGTATTCTAATTGAGCGACGGCTCTTCCAGAATTCTTTTCTAGTTTAACACTTGGATCAAATAGAGTGTTCACTTCTTTGAACTTTAGGTGTTTGAACTTGTCTAGCACTTTCTCAATATAGTGCGACTGCGTAAGTTCAAAACCCCCACTGTTTTGTATTACTTTGATCCCATTGGTTGAATTCGACGCCAAAGTTGATCGTCCGAATTCGTAATTTTCAACTTGTAAATTTCCATTTTTGAACACGGGACTCCAGATTTCATTTCTGACACCACCATTAGACTTGTGGCGTCGTTCTGGCATGTTTTCATATAAAATTTGTTAGATTTGGAGAACGTGGGCCCGGACACGTTTTTCGGTACAAAGTAGGTACCACATTCTGGGTCAACGGGACTTTTTGACGCCGGCTCATCGGAATCCAATTCCGGATATACCGATGAGTTCGTATCATCATTCTGGACTCGTTGACATATAACACGTAGAGACAAAGAAAGATCACAATATTTCCATATACTTTAGTGTATAACACTTTTCACAAACATTGTGAACAAAGCCATTAGAAATTATGACTGAGTCAAATTTCTGATGCCACTGCTTTGGTGCTTGTTTTAATCCGTACAAGGATTTAACAAGTTTGCATACCTTTTGTTCATTTCCCGGGAGCACGAACCCTTCCGGTTGCTCCATGTAAATCTCCTCATCGAGATCTCCATTTAAGAATGCCGTTTTGACATCCATCTGATGAACATTAAGATGATGCAATGAAGCTAACGCAAACAATATTCTAATTGTAGTCGTTCTTGCTACTGGTGCATATGTGTCAAAATAATAAATTTCTTCTTTTTGTCGAAATCCTTTGGCTACTAGTCTAGCCTTGTAGGTGTTTAAAGTACCATCACTATGATACTTTTTTCTGAACACCCACTTACATCCAATAGGTCTTGACCCTTTGGGCAGATCGACAATTTTCCAAGTGTGGTTAGACATTATCGAATTCATCTCATCTTGGATAGCATCTTTCCAAAAAAGATGAGTCCCGCGAAGCTATTGCTTCCTTAAAAGTTTTAGGATCATCTTCCACCTGAAGAATGATAGGAATCTTTCGAATAAATTTCTCTGTATTTCCTTCCACTAAGTAAAAGGAAATAAGTTGAGAATCTATTTCGTCAGGTCCTAGATCCTTAGCCTTTCGAACTCTCTTGCTGATCCGAAGCTCGGGTTGTTTTTCAACTAACCGTGAAGAGCTCTCCTCACGAGACTCTTCATTAGCAGGAATTTCAGGATCCTTATTCTTAGTAATAAGGTTCTCGAAAAATTCCACATCTCTGGATTCGACAATAATGTTAGACTCTAAGTTTAAAAGTCTATATGCCTTACTATTGGCAGCATAACCTACAAAAGCACTTTTGATTCCAAGAGGACCTAATTTGGTCCTTTTAGGATCCATATTTTTGTAATAAGCTATGCACCCCCACACTCTAAAATAACTGATATTAGGCTTACGGCCTTTCCATATCTCATATGGTGAAATACCAGTTTTCTTTAAAGGAATTCGGTTCATTATATGACATGCAGTAAGTAAAGCTTCTCCCCACAAACTAAATGATAATTCAGAATGCATTAGCATTGCATTTATCATTTCTTGATACGTTCTATTTTTTCTTTCTACTAGTCCGTTCTGTTGAGGTGTCCGTGGTGCGGAACATTCATGATTAATACCATTTTCTTCACAGAAGGTATTAAATTCAGAAGAAAAATATTCACCACCTCTATCACTTCTAAGTATTTTAATCTTTCTACCAAGTTGATTTTCAACCTCTGATTTATTATTTTAAAAGTATTAAAGGCTTCATCTTTATGCTTTAATAAATATACATATGTAAATCTAGAGCAATCATCAATGAAGGTAATAAAGTATTTATTACCTTCTCGAGATAATGTGCCATTAAATTCACATAAATCAGAGTGAACTAAATCTAGTAGATTGGTGTTACGCTCTACACCGTGAAAAGGTTTTTTTAATCATTTTGGATTTTGCACAAATTTCACACTTATCTAAATCTTCAGAATTGCATGAAATTAATCCAGATTTAATTAACCTTTTCATAGTGCTAATACCTATATGCGCTAATCTACTATGCCATAAAGTAGATGACTCAATCATGTAAGCAGAAGTAGAAACTTTATTGATATTATTCTCAATGATACAAAATTTTATCATACCCTCATCAGTATATCCCTTTCCAACAAACACACCATTACGGGTCAATATTAATTTGCCCGACTCAAAGACAGACTTTATTCCTGGTTTACCCAACAAGACTCCACTGACGAGGCTCCTACTCATATCCGGGACGTGAAGTACGTTAGTCAGAGTTACTTTCTTCCCGGAAGTGAATTGGATTTCCACATCGTCTGTTCCCACGACCATTGAATGTCCTTCATTTCCCATCTGAACTTCTTGTCCATCATTGACTTCAGAGTAGGTCTTGAAAGCTGCTTTGTCGTATGAAACATGAACGGTAGCACAAGTATCGTACCACCATCCTGGAGCCTTCCCTTTGACCGTCATGAGTTTGCTCACCGTAGCAATTATGTCATCTGTCTCAGTGAGATTTACCTCGCTGTTTTGGGTCTTTCGAACCCGATAGTCTCTAGCATAATGTCCTGCTTTGCCACATACAAAATAGCCGGTCTTGGGTCCTTTAGCGGTGATGGAATTCTTGAACTTTTGTTGGTCCTTCTTAGGACCGAGAAAGTTCTTCTTTCCTGCAGGTCTCTTGCCTTTCGCGCTCACCGCGTTGGCTTTAGAAACTCCGTTGTTCTCGGATTTCTATCTTTCCTTCGATTCCTCTTCGATTCGAAGGTGTTTTTGAATCTGTTCCAGTGAAAAATTCTCAGAGATGTGAAGTAGTTTCTTCCGATAACTATTCCAAGATGCTGGCAATTTAGTAATTATAGCACCAACTTGGAATGGTTCCGGAAGTTCTATCTTCACTGCCCTTAGTTTGTTGACTATAACTTGTAGTTCGTGTACTTGGGCTAGTATAGGCTTTGTATCAACCATTTTGTAATCAAAATACTTTGATATAAAAAATTTCTTTGTACCTTCTTCTTCTGCTCTGAATTTGAATTCCAAGGCCTTCCAGATGTCAATTGTCGAAGGATTTTCTGTGTAGAGGTCGTACAATCTGTCCGACAGGGTGTTCAGAATGTGACCACAGCACAGCAGTTCGTCCTCTTTGCGCTTTTTGCGTTCTGCCTTGACCGTATCAGAATCTGCTGGAGTGGATTCTGGAATGGGTGGCAGATCTGGATCGAGGACGTAGTAGATCTTCAGTGCTGTCAGGAGGAAGATCATCTTGTCCTGCCAGCGTGTGAAGTTTGTCCCGTCGAAGCGATCTAGTTTGACTAGATTCTGATTCATGACCTTGATGCTCGAAATCGCAGCCTCGGACGCCATTATTTGAAACACTTTAAGATTGTTAGAAATTGATTATACTTTACTGACCAGTTCTGCGAAGTTGAATATGTTGTCGAGGCTTGAATCGTGCATTTAACAGCACTTTTCTTAAAGTGTTTCGGGCACTCCGGTAACGTCTTGGAGTCAGCACGCCAGAACACCCAGGATAAGACAGCCTTTCTGCCAGAGGTTCACTAGATGCTGTAAGACACCGGCGTAGGGAAGAACAAGTGCACAAGTGCGTCTACAATGCGCCACTATCGCCTCTACGCCCGAGCCCGTGCCAGATCCCGATCCCGAGCCCGAGCCGGAGCCGGAGCCGGAGCTGGAGCCGGAGCCGGAGCCGGTGTTGCTGGTGGCAACACCGGCTACATTTTCATGAAGAGGATAAAACAACAACCAATGGTCACCCACTAGCAACTCTTTGGTTGTTGCACACTTCTCATGAGTGCACATTCCTATTTAAGCACTCTCAAAGCCTTTCTCTTTTTTCGTTGTGGGACTAAAGTCCCTTCTATTTCCTTTTCATCCTTTAAGAACAATGAATGTAATTAATTAATTCCAACACCATGTGTGGGAAGAACATCCGGAGGGAGGACCTTGTGAAGCCATGGCCAACAATGGGCATAGATGAACAATTGAGCTGAAATGTTGCATATTTTGACCACGGGTTCGTCGATGTCGCCGTCGAAAAATGTGTCATCGTCGTCATCGAGGACTGTCAAAAAATTTGACAGCAAAAAGTTTGACGGTCATACCTGTTGAAAGAACTACAAAAAATTTGACAATATTAAAGATTTAAGATCGTTAAATATTTTGACAGTCTTGAAAAATTTGGACAATGTCAAATAATTTTTTTCAGTAGTAAACTTATAAACAAAATGAAAAAACTTGGATTGTAATGAGTAAAATGTATAGTGTCTTTAACAATCGTCTAAAAAAAACTAGGAGTGCAACTCGGACGGGTAGGGTCGGACTTGAGGTCAACCCAAAGCCAACCTGATGAATCATAAGCATAACCCGAGCCCAAGCCTGACCCGACCTTGGGGGTGGGAGTGTGTGCGAGTTGTATATTTCAAGAATAGGTTGGATCCAACCGGCTGCACTTTGTTTATAATTTATATTCTTTTTTTATAGGATAAATAGGGAAAAAGTGTACACACAGGCGTGACAGGACATTTAGTTTTGGCAACTGGGGGCTTAGACCACACGGTTCATCTGTACTGCGGTGAGCGGACTGGAAAGGTTTGTGAAATGTGGTCTACTTTTATCTAGAGATCATGTAGTTTTTTTTGTTCAATATATTGATGGCTAAAATGATATTTGTTCATTCATGCTTGTGAGCTGAAAGGTCACACAGATTGGATAAGATGCCTTGATTGTTCTTTACCTGTTTGTATAGATAGTGGAGAGAAAAGTTTATTTTCCTGCTAAGTTCATGATCTCAAGACAGAAGCATACGCATATGGAAGGTGGCGTTGCATGTATCTTCAACTAGTACTCCAGACGTGCCAACCAGGAAAGAAAATATTGGCTTGTCATCATATATTGAACAACCCATGCTGATGGCTGGAACTAGCTCTTACCAAGTGTCTCTAGAATCCCTTCTTCTTGGACCATGAGCATCCTATCTGCATCTATGGACAAGGTGATGATGATCTGGAGACCTGAAAGAACTACCGGTATCTGGGTTAACGTGGTGACTGTTGGTGAATTAAGTACTCATTCTGCCTTGGGGTTTTATGGTGGCCACCGGGCTCCCGATACAGATTCAATTCTCGCTCATGGATAATATGGTGGATCACTTCATATTTGGAGAAATGTTGGGATCGATTATGAAAATTGGCAGCCGCGCGCAGAAGGTTCCTTCTGGCCATTTTGCTTCTGTATCTGACATTGCATGGACCAGATCTGGTGAATATTTATTATCCGTTAGCCATGATCAGATATTCCAATGCCGTATGATCTGTCTATCTTTATAGCTTGTTTCTGTCTGTGGATTGATAACTAATGAGTTGTCCAAATGTTTGGTGATGTGATGACCTGTTGGTCAACCTAAGTACATTTAAACAAATACAACCACCAAAGCTTTTATTGCAGAACTTTTGGAATCGGTAAAAAAATTCCTTTATCGTTGATTCAATCCATGTTATTTTCGTTTATCCCTAGTCTAAGTTGTTTCTTCAACTTACACGGGCAATTTTTTTGTTGTGCATGTCTGGACCATCTTAAGTGAACTCCTCCCCTCCATTCAAATTGAAGACCTCTGGCTTCAAATGCATGCAGTCATTTCTTATCCCATCTATCATTGTACTCAACTCATCAATTTCGGCCTTTTCATTTCAGCTAAGCTCTTTTTTAATGTGGATTCTCGCTTGCCCGACATTCTGTCACCTTAAAGCGGGCTTGATCAAACAATGAAAATTGTCACTTTCGAGCATCTCTTGGCTATAGTTATATAAAGTGATATATTCTCATGTCCCTTGGTAGTTTTGTGGAAGTCATGCTACATGTAATTTGTGATACGAGCTGGATTCTGAGAACAATGCTCTTGCAGAACCGCCACAGTCAGTGTGTTATAATTGTGACTCACTGAAGAGTCCCTCATATCTATTGGGTTATAAGTTAGGAACTTTCTGATGTTCCATCATGCATTTTTTTTATTTGAACTTTAATAAGATGGAAAACCTTGTCATATATGAATTGACATGTATAAGCTGTGTAGATTATCCTTTGAGGCATATAATTGAAAACTTGTACATTTATTTTACACAAGTGACTAGAAATTTGATATGGCGAAGAATTCTTCCACAATGGACTCTGATAAGTGAGATTTCGAATAAGTGTTTACAGAATCTTCTGTCCGAAGAAATGATTCATCGAAATAATGAGTCACCCTTCCCTAGAAATATGAATTTTCTTATGATCTATTCCACGAAAATACGAATCGTACCAAAGATTTAAAACTAAGTTTTTTTTTTTATTTTTTATAAAACGAATATGGAATAAATCCAATAGATTTAAAATAAAAACTTATTCTTAGGTAAATGGATTGAGAAATGCTTCTGTGGAGTGTCATCCGCACCTAGCTACTCTAGGTTGGGGGGGGGGGGGGGGGGGGGGGGGGTAGGTCCGGGAGGGGAAGTTATAGACACCTTTCCATACTTTGTATATGGAGTACTTCACTTAATTTACTTGTCATTCTTAATTCTTGGGTTCAGGAATTCCTCTATAACTGAAGTGACACAATAAAAGCTTTTTTCGATTCTTTTAGTTACGGATTTATGGATCGGATTTCACTCGACCCATGGTTGGGAACTCATGATTGGTTCGATCTACAACGTTTTTGGACTGGCTCATAATGATCAAATTATATCTGGTCTTGTCTTTTCTCGGAGAAGAAGCAATGACGGTATATGAGGAATAAGTATCGGCTAACTCTGTGCCAGTAGCCGCGATAAGACAGATGATGCAAGCGTTATCCGGAATGATTAGGTGTAAAGCGTCTGTAGGTGGCTTTTCAAGTACCAATAAAGAAAGACATTATTGGAATAGGCATCCAATTCTAGGTGCCACGAGAGTTGGTATCCCACATCCCCGCTTCCTACATACGCCAATTGTGTCGGCCTCTAACTCTTTCCATTCCCATGCGTCATGGAAGTTGGCAGCTCATCCCATTGTATACAATTTTTTTGAACTTTTTCTCTCCAATTATCATTCTTCACAATTAATCTCCCTCAATATAAAATTTTCTGAATTTTTTTTCTTCCAGGGATGACCATAGTTGGTATCTTGGCCATATTTACCATTTTGTTCATTTTATATTAAGAAATATATGGAATGTATACGTATAAAATTATTTAGTCAAAAGAAAATAGTTTAATGATATTGCAAATCTCGTTGAATCTAAAATTTAAAGTGGATATTAGTCTGGGTAAAAGTCAAAATTTTCGTTTGGACAAAAAGGGAGTGAATAGTCCCTAGTCTGCTGCTAATTGGGATTCGACCCCTACAGCTAACCCAAGTCGATCAACATCTTTAATATATAAAAAATTAGTCAAAATAAAATAGTTCAGTGATATTTCAAATAAATTTTGTCAAAAAAAATTAGTTTAGTGATATTGCAAATCTCATTGAGTCTAAGATCTAAGATGGAGATTGTTTGGGTAAAAGTCGAAAGGGTCCTTTTGACAAAAGGGTGTAAATAGCTGTAAGTCATACGGTATTTAAGTGTTTTCGGACCACCGTTAGCTGAAATCCAGTTTCGGTAAAAGTAGAAAGGACCCTTCTAACAAAAGGGTGTAAATAGTACTCAACGATACGGTTTTTAAGTGTCTTCGGACCACCGCTAGCTGAGATCCAGCCATACAACTAATCCAAGCTGATCAACACTTTTAAACTAAAGATTTGTTGAGCTTTATTTCTTTATAGGTTGTAGGTTTTTTGAGCTAGAGGATTTGGATATTCCTGAGCCATGAACTAATGGGTACCAACCAATTTTATAGGCTTTGGCACTGGCCATTATCTTTACCAATCATGTATACAAGTATGACATTCTAATTTTTTTCAAAAATAATGTATTCAATAACTAAGACCGCCTAGATTTATAGTTTAAATGGTTTTCATCGCTTTATAGGCTGGAGACCATGAAACTTAATGTTCCTTCTTTAAATTTTTATATTGTCCCGACTCATACGGGTCCATTAAATTTGAAAACCTGTCCTACATTGTGAATTCATTAACATTGTGAATGTGTGGTGTAGAGAAAGTGAATATGAATATGTGGTTGGTCTTGTCAACCATATGGGTTTGATGGGTTGTCGTTGTTGGACCTACATCTTGGTTGTCGGTGATTGGAGACAAAATGGATTTTCGTGTCGTGGGGTGCACCGCGGATACCTATAGTGCTTTCATAAATGCCCTACGAGATATCTTAGTAGACGTTAGTGTTGAATCTCAGCAACGCATACGTGATAGCTTATCAAGCTCAAGGGTATTATTATTTACTTGTCGATACTCCTAACAAACCTCAATTGTATGGTAACAACCAATAATTCTTTTTAATTTATCAAAATTAAGAGTATTATTATTTGTTTGCTCTTACTTTTGACAATTCTCTTTATGGTAAGAACTGATATATGTATTTTTTTTGGAGCGTGTTGCAGGAGATAATAAAATTAATATTGATTTAGGAATCAATGAACTAAGCGACACAATCTTCAATCTCTACCACTTTTCTATGTCTAGGAAGCAAACAAATATGGCTCGTTCTCTCATCATTTTGATTTAAATGGTCTTCGAGGCTACACTATTCAAAATGATTGAGGACCGAGTTTGTCAATCCATATAAGAAGGCTTTTATACAAGTTTTCGTCCTGATGTTGTAATGTTGAGTTGATTTCATTATAGACAAACTGGCAATCTCTCTCCAATGCAGTCCAGGAAGCTAAAGATTATATCTTTTTAGAGCAGTTACAATACAAACTTCCAACTATGAGTTTACATATATCTGAAATACGAAGGAAAATAAGTCACTCGGCTTAGAACTACTATTGTATGATACAAAGCCCGCCAAATCTTAAGCCCACCATTGAATGGAATGTAAGTCAAGTCTTAATGGTATATTGTGAGAGAAGTCTTAATGTTATATACCATCAAGACTTGACTTCCATTCAATGGTGGACTTAAGCTTTGGCGGGCTTTGTATGATATTATAGTAGTTTTAAGCCGAGTGACTTGGCTTCCTTCATGTTTTATATATATGTAAACTCATAGTTGGAAGTTTGTATTATTACTGCTGTAACAAAGATATCATCTTTAGCTTCCTGAACTGCATTGGAGAGGGATTGCTAGTTAGTCTCTAATGAAATCATCTCAACAACACAACATTAGGACGAAAATTTGTATAAAATATATCTTGTATGGATTGACGAACTCGGTCCACAATCGTTTTGAATCCTGCAATTTGAAGACCATTTGAATCAAAATGATGAGAGAACAAGCTATAAATGTTTGCTTCCTAGACATAAAAATGCCATAGAGATTGAAGATTACATCGACTAGTTCATTGATTCCTAAATCAATATTAATTTTATTATATCCTGCAACACGTTTCAAAAGAATACCTATATTGGTTCCTACCATAAAGAGGATTGTCAGAAGTATGAGCAAACAAATAGTAATACTCTTGAGTTTAATAAGTTCAAAAGAATTATTGGTTGTTACTATACAATTGAGGATTGTTAGGAGTATTGGCAAACAAATAATAATACTCTTGAGCTTGATAAGCTATCACTTATGCGTTGGTGAGATTAGCATTAACGTCCACTTAAGCGAGCTCGTAGGGCATTTATGAAAGCACTATAGGTATCCGCGGTGCACCACACGATACGAAACTCTACTCTGTCTCCAATCATCGACAACCAAGATGTAGGTCCAACAACGACTGCCTACCAAACTCATATGGTTGACAAGACCAGCCACATATTCATATTCACTTTCTCTACACCACACATTCACAATGCAAGTACGGCAGGTTTTCAAATTAATTTAATGGAGCCGTATGAGTCGGGACAATATAAGAATCTAAAGAAGGAACATTAATTTTTGTGGTCTACAACCTATAAAGCGATGAAAACCATTTAAACTATTAATCTAGGCGGTCTTATTTATTGAATGCATTATTTTTGAATTTTTTTTAGAATGTTATAGTTGTAGACATGATTGGTAAAGATAATCGTTAGTGCCAAATCCTATAAAGTTGATTGGTTCTCATTGGTTCATGGCTTCGGAATATCCAAATCCTCTAGCTCAAAAAACCTAAATCCTCTAAAGAAATCAAGCTCAACAAATCGTTATTTTCAAATTGTTGATAAGCTTTAGTTAGATGTAGTGCTGGATTTCAGTTATCGGTGGTCCGAAGACACTTTAATACTGTATCGCTTAGGACTATTTACACCTTTTGTCAGAAGGGTTCTTTCAACTTTTACCCAAACTGGATCTTATGCCTTATAAGATACATGCAACTTACTTCTCGGACGGACAAAGTATACTTGTTTGCAACTTACTTCTCGGACGTTTTGCTAACTCAATAATAGTTGAATTAAACAATAAACATAACAAAGTATACTTGTTTGGATCCCCGCATTGGAAATGTTGAGAGCCTGATCCCGAATTCAGGTCCGAACAATTCCAAGAGCCTATATAACAATCTTAACTTAGTTAACTAATAGGGTAGAGGAATTTGGGAAAATTTATATACTTGCATATACGTCATATAATCTACATACACTATGTATACACTACGTAAGGAGGTAATCGACAGAGAAGGCTAATGGGAGGGATGTGTTATCATTAATTATCTATACTGCTTTTTATGTGAAATATATGAGTTAATGTTAATTATTTACACCTAATGGCTTATGAATACATATGCATATCTAACTAGCGGGGTACACAAGTGTTCATGTGCACATGTAACTCACCATATACACTTGGGCACTAATACACTCAATATATATTTATATATTCATTTCGGTCCTTGTGCATATTGATATCTATTATTTAGTTGTTAAAACCTCTTCTACAAGCATCTTGTAGGTTGATGCTTACTAAACGATATGCTAGGTAATCTACACGTGTTAATGATCTGGCACTTACATGTGGGCTATAGGAGCATGTATTTAAAATATAGATATATGTTAGAACATGGGCGATTTACTAGTGGGCTGGGGTGGGCTCCAGCCCAACCACCCAATCCAAAATGTTTTTTTTGTATGTACTGTGGCTTCAACCCACTAGCTCAGCCTGCTCAACCAAGTGAATAAAACAAAAGAACACATTCTTAGGGCTCCATCACTCCATGGAACCGGAAGCTTCAAGTTTTTTTTTTCTATTGAAAACTTCAAGTTTTTCTTGTCTGAGGCTAGTAATTTCATCAAGAAGTTACTAGATAAGGATTATCAGAAGCGAATGATTGAAATAGATATCTAACTGTTGATCCTTATTCCTATGTGCAAGTCTTCCTTGGCTCCGAGAATGTCTAGGGATCAAGACTGACTTAGATATTAGAATTTATATACTTGTAAGAGATTAAATATGCATGTTCTTCATCTTTGAGGAAATCATCTTTGAGGGTATGTTCGATCTTCTTAACTACAATTTAGCTCGTTATTTCCATTTTTTTAGTATGTTCATGTTTTTTTTTTCCTTCTATAACATTTTTTTTGTGTGGTAGCATGCTTTACTTCTTTCCACTTTTAGATATATCTCTCTCCTTGCCATTCTCCAGCTCTGCATGCATTCTCTAGCTGTATGTTAAAGGTTTTATTAAGCACTAGAACAATAATGACTAGATAAGTCACTACTAAAATCTGCTTAATTGGCGACGTAAATTTAGCGACGTTAGCAAAACGTCGCTAAATTGTGTACATTAGCGACGTATAATTGAAACGTCGATAACCGTCGCTACTAGCGACGCAAATAGCGACGTGATAACGACGTATATTAGTTACGTGAGCTAGTCGTCGTGAAACGTCGCTACAACGTCGCTAATTGCGACTTATTTAGCGACGTTAATAATAACGTCACGAAATTCTAACTAAATTAAATTTCTCCCCCCGATTCATTTCCCCCCATCATTTTACTTTCCCACTCTCTTCCTCCGACGCTCTCGCTCTCACTCTCTACGACGCTCTCGCTCTCACTCTCTCCGACGACTCTCCTCTGGTACATGACTCTCTCTTTCTCTCTATTTGTTGTTGGTGGTTGGGGGGGTACCGGTGGCTCGCGGGGAGGGGCAGGGGGGTGCGGGTGGTTGGGGGTGAGGAATGGTTTGGGGGTGGCTGGGGGGGTGGGGCAGGGGGGGTGAGGGCGGCTGGGGGTGAGGAGGGGTGCTGGGGGAAGGGGAGGGTTAGGGTTCAGGTTAGGGGAGAGGGGCGGGGGGGGGGGAGGGGAGGGGTGAGGGCGGCTGGGGGGTGAGGACGGAGGGGCTTCGAAGGGGAGGGGGGATGGTGGAGGAAGGGTTGGGGATAGGGTTCGGGTTAGGGTTAGGGGTGGTGTAGGGGTTGGGGGGCCTGGGGAGGGGAGGGGGGCTGGTGGGGGAGGGGTTAGGGATAGGGTTCGGGTTAGGGTTATGGGTGGTGTAGGGGGGGAGGGGGAAGGGGTGCGGAGGGGGGGGGGGGGGCTGGGTCAGGGGCACCGATAGTGCCAAAAAATCTGATAATTTAGTAATAGTTATTTGTTTTCCGACACCAAAAAATGTGATAACTCTGATTCGAAATCACGTACCGATGGTGCCGATATTTGTAACATATAGTTTTGTTGGTTGGTTAATTTGTAACACGATAGTGCCGATCGTGCCGATATTTGTAACACGTAGTTTCCTTGATCCCGATACTCATAGGAATGGTCCCGAGTCACGGCCGTAGTATGTAGTATATTCATTTTAGTTTGTAGTATATTCATTTTAGTTTTGAAGTTTTAGTTTTGAAGTTTATTCGTTTTAGTATGTAGTATATTGTAGGAATGGTCCCGACTCATAGGAATGGTCCCGAGTCACGGCCGTAGTATATAGTATGTAATATATTCGTTTTAGTTTTGAAGTTTATTCATATTTGCAGATATCTTGAAATGGCTATATCCATGTATCTGCTAGACCGTTCGTGGAAGTACAACTGCATTCGAGATGACAGGTGCGGTGTGCGAGATAAATACATCGCCGGAGTAGAACAATTCCTCCAATTCGCGAAGGCGTTTCCTCAATTCATGGACGGCATGGACATTAAGTGCCCGTGTGCAAAATGTCGGAACATAAAGTTTCAACCAGAATTGGATGTAACGTATCACTTATACACAAAGGGTGTCCTTCCGAATTACTACCAATGGACCGCACACGGAGAGCTTGTACCTTTAGCATTCCAAGCGGAGCCTTATGTGGAGCCTTATGTGGAGCCTTATATGAATGTCCACAACCGAACTGGTGTCGACAACGAGTACGTGAACATGGTCTTCGACGCTGCGGGGCCTAGTTTCGATCCATACAATCGTGACGCAGCTGAGGAGGCACCGAATGCCGATGCCGCGAAGTTCATGGAGTGCTGGAGAATGCAAGGACTCCTTTATACCCTGGCTGTGAGGACCATTCACCGTTAGAGGTGATCACTCGGCTCTTGAGCATAAAGTCTGACTTTAACATGTCGCAAGAATGCTATAATAGAGTGCTCGAGTTGATTACCGATATCTTGTCGGAGGGTGCCAAGTTACCGAAAGACTTCTACCGCTCTAAGAGGATGGCGAGATCCCTCTGGATGGGATACGACAAGATCGATTTTTGTCAGAACGGATGCATGCTTTACTACAAAGATCACAACGATGTAGAAGTGTGCGGATTCTGTGGTGCTGATCGCTACAAGCCAACTGCTGCAGGCAAGTCTAGAAGACCGACTGCTTCAATGCACTACTTGCCGTTGACACCGCGATTGCAGAGATTGTTCATGGTGAAAGAGACTGCTGAAAATATGAGTTGGCACAAGCGACAACAGACCGAAGGAGTGTTGGATCACCCATCTGATGGAGAAGCGTGGAAGCACTTCGATCGAGCATCTCCTAATTTTGCTTCTAATGCGCGTAATATAAGGTTGGGGCTCTGCTCTGATGGTTTCACCCCATTTGGTCTTTCAGGCTCCCAATTTTCATGTTGGCCGGTAATCCTCACTCCGTATAACCTACCGCCTTGGATGTGCATGAAGACATATTACATGTTCTTAACTATTATCATCCCCGGTCCGAACAACCCAAAGAGGAACATCGACGTATACTTACAGCCGTTGATAGATGAGCTGAAGCAGCTATGGAAAACAGGGGCGTACACGTATGATGCTTCGAAAAAATAGAATTTTTAGATGCGGGCAGCACTAATATGGACAATCAACGACTTTCCGGCTTATGGAATGTTATCTGGATGGAGCACCCATGGTCGGCTTTCATGTCCGTATTGTATGGACCGCACTAAGGCTTTTTGTTTGAGACACGAAGGAAAGCCATGCTTCTTTGATTGTCACCAGCAGTTCTTGCCGAAAGACCATCCGTACCGTAGGAACAGAACTGCATTCTGTGTCGAAGCTATGGAGAAGGGCGATCCACCGCCAATGTGGTCCGGAGAGGACACATGGGAGCAAGTAAAAGAAATCCCAAGTGCTATTGAAGATCCTACAATGAGCAGCCGTTGCGAGGGGTTTGGCGAAGATCATAACTGGACCAAAAGGAGTATATTCTGGGATCTGCCATATTGGAGCACAAATCTGATTAGACATAACCTTGATGTCATGCATATCGAGAAGAACGTGTTGGATAACATAATTAATACTGTAATGGACGTCAAGGAAAAGACAAAAGACAATCAGAAGGCTAGATTGGACTTAGCCAAAATATGCAGACTCCCTACATTGCACATGATAGACAACGGAAAGGGAAAGCTTTTGCGGCCTAAGGCAATCTACTCGCTGGACAAGGAGGAAAAAGTGAGACTTTGTAGATGGATCCAGGACTTAAAATTTTCGGACGGATACATCTCCAATCTAAGAAAATGTGTCGACATAAAGGAGTGTAAACTGACCGGAATGAAGAGCCACGATTGCCACGTATTCATAGAGAGGTTAATTCATGTTGTATTTCGAGAATTATTACCGTCGGTAGTCTGGGATCCATTAACAGAGCTTAGCATATTCTTCAGAGATCTTTGTTCTTGCAAGTTGCTCGTCGATCGTTTAGAGAAGCAAGAGAAGGACATTGTAGTAACACTTTGCAAACTTGAGAGAGTTTTTCCTCCTGCATTCTTTGACTCAATAGAGCATTTGCCGATTCATCTTATCCATGAGGCTCTTGTTGTTGGACCTGTCGGTTATCGTTGGATGTACCCGTTCGAGCGACAGTTGAACCACCTCAAGAGGAAGGTAAAAAATAAGGCACGGGTGGAGGGTTCTATTTATGAAGCATATGTCCTTGAGAAGATTTCAAACTTCTGTTCCATGTATTTTTAGCCTCATATTGCTACAAACAGAACAAGGGCTCCCAGAAATGACGACGGCTATGAAGTTGGTATTGAGGCAAAGCTGAAAGTATTTACTGCCTACGAAAAAACATCTAGTAAAATAAAAAAAGATATCTAAATGACGACGAGGTTAGCGCTGTAATGTTATATGTATTGCTTAACTGCGACGAGGAAAAAGTGGACAAGCTAGAGGGGTAAGTAAAATTATTTCGCGTGCTTCGTTGCTTTTGAATATAACTAATATACCTATGCTTCGTTGTTTTTCAGCATGTTTAAGGATGAGGTAACGTCCAACAATCCGTACGCAACCGAGGAGGAAGTAGAACAGCAAATGAGACTTTATTTTTCTTTTTGGTTGAGAGCATATGTACAGATATCTTCACAATTTACTTTTTCTGTACATTTATACTTGCACATAATAATTAAGTTAGCATCATTTATATGGTATTTAGGTTGATCGTCCGGAGGCAATCCTTGAGAATGAGTATATTAAAACTCTAGCCAAGGGGCCAATTTATCAAGTGAAGACATGGCAAAGTTACTGCGTAAATGGTTTCAGGTTCAAGTCAACAAATGCTCGAATAAGAGACGACTTCTTGGATTTGGATTCTACGAAGAATAGCTGTTTGTGCATAAAATTTTCAAACTACAAAGACGTCGACCCAGACAATGACTTCTTTGGCGTCTTACGGGAGATTGTGGAACTGACATACAATTATGCTATAGAACCTTGTAAGATCGTCTTTTTTCAGATGTGACTGGTTCGATCCAATCCAGGGTCGAGGTTGGAGAGTTGACAAACATGGTCTTGTTGACATAAATTATCGCCGTCGATATCAAGCTTATGAGCCGTTTGTTCTAGCAAGCCAGGCTCAGCTAGTTTACTTTACCAGCTATCCAAAACGAGGAGCCGGGAGATCAGATTGGTGGGCAGTCTGTAAGACTAAAGCTTGGAATACCTTCGATGTCGATGAGATAGCTTATCAGGAAGACGAACTACCTCTTATTACAAATATTATCGATGTGGACTCAACGGAAGTTCCTCATAACATGTTTCATCAATTGAAAGAGGTAGAAGTATCAGAAGAGGAAGAGGAAGTTGATAGAAGTGAAGAGGAAGAGGAAGAGGAAGAGGAAGAGGAAGAGGAACAAGATGAATTTTCAGAAGAGGATTGAATATGTTTAATTTTCAGATGTAGTATGGTTTACTTTTGTTTTTTCAGATGTAGTGTGGTTTACTTTTGTTTTAGCGACGTTAATAAGCGATATTTTCAGATGTAGTATGGTTTACTTTTGTTTTTTCCAGATACAGTATGGTTTATTTTGCGACGTTCCCTGGCTGTAGTATGTTATACTTTTGTTTTTTTAAGATGTAGTATGGTATACTTCTGTATTTTTTCAGATATGGCTCGACGTGGATCATTTGGTTCCGGTGCTGGTGGGAGTCGACGAGCCCGACACTCTCCATCTACCACTCTTATCGACTCCTCATCCCCCTGCACTCCAGTATACACTAGCGGTCTAGTCGCCGGCAGTGTCTCCATACACGGCTCTAGCAGTTCGAGGCTAGGGCGTTCTTCTTCTACGCAGCCAGTACCATCGAGTATTCCAGAGGTCGACCCTACTATTGAGGAGCAGGCCGAGGCCGAGGCCCACGTCGAGGTCGAGGGCGATGGAGAGGCCCACGCCGAGGGCGAGGGCGAGGGCGAGGCTGAGGGGCAGACTGAGGGCAGGGGCAGGGGCAGGGGCAGGGGAAGGGACAGGGGGCGGGACAGGGGTATAGTGCAGCTCCCATTTGAGACAGATCCTCCGTGTCGCCCGGAGGGGGATCTGAGGTTGGAGATTTGGACCTGTACTCGGACCAGGCGGTAAGTAAAATTGTTGCATTTAATTTGTTGAAATTTATTATAAACTTGTTTAATAAATTTTAATTTTCATTTTACAGGTATTATCCCTCCTCCGTACACCGGTCGCTGGGTACATTCCTGCGACAGAATTGTGTGGGGCCCCGGATCAACTGGAGGGATGTCCCGGTCGACAGGAAGGCCTTCTGGTTTGAGCACTTTTCGGTACGTAAAAGTTTATTTCCTTTTAACATTTAGTATGTTATGTTATAACTTATGTACTTCTATGATTTTTTCAGCGGACTTACTTCTTCCCTCCCTACCGCGCCGTTGCTGTCGATGCTATATTTTTCAGCGTTGCCAGCAAGCTCATTAGGGACGCGATCATCGACCAAAAGGATCGCGACCGCCGGGGAGAGCCTATTCAGGGTTGGATCTCTACCGCCGACTGGGCGGTAATGAAGAGGAGATTCGAGGAGAAAGCCTACAAGGAGAAGTCCGCGAAGTCTAAAAGAGCGCGACAGGCGGGGTCGCAGTGGTGTGGTGGATCAAGGTCCATCATGGATTTCTTCACTCATATGGTACGTATCTCGTCGTATACCCATAATTAATACTTTATAGTAATATATTTCTTTCAACTTAACTGACAAATTATATAATAATTTCGTAATAGGTTGAATCGGGAGAAGACCCGAATATGGTGACCTTGTTCCTCGCCACGCACATGAAGGGGGAGCGGTTCGTAGACGACAAGGCCCGGGACACCTACGTAAGTTTTACTTAATGCTAGTTCATTAATATTAATTTTTAGTTACGTAGAAAATTTATATAGATGTTATTTCTAGGCCGAGTTTTAGAAGTTTTACTTAATGCTAGTGCATTAGTATTAATTTTTAGCGACCACGTGAGAATTCATATAGATGTTATTTCTAGGCCAAGTTTTTGAGGCTTAGGGAGGCTGGGCCGACACGGTCAGAGGGAGCTGGTGCTAGCACTTCCCAGCAGTCTCCGGCCGCCGCAGCTCAGTCAGATGACGAGCTGTGGATGAGGGCCGTTGGTGGCATACATAGGGGTACGTACTATGGTACGGGCTCCTATGGTGCCTTCATTGCGTCACAGGCCTCTGCGACCGCCACTAGTATGCCCGGCCCCGCACATACTGAGGAGTCGCTCCGCCAGCAGCAGAGTGACGTCCTTGCGCAGATCACAGCTCTGCGTGACGAGATGCTGCAGAGGATGGGGGCACCGCATACAGATGATTCTGCGCTCATCTCACGCTTTGAGAGGCTGGAGGAGACTACTGAGGCGCTGCAACAGATGACCCGTGCTACGCAGGAGGCTACACAGCGGTTGGTCGAGCAGATACAACATTTATAGGAGATGGCTACGGAGCGACCGTCTGCTGGTATGCCGGAAGCATCGTCTACATCCGGCGGTGCACAGGAGGACATGCTCATCCACCTGTTGTCACCGAAGGAGTATCAGACGATCCTGACGTTGCGACAGAAGTCATCTGGTGGCACTCCTTCTCCAGCACCAGGTCCAGCTCCAGGCGATCAGTAGTTTTGTTTTTGCATTTTTGGACTGTACTATATTTTTGACTTTGTAAGTATTTGGGGATATTCAGTTTTTTCATTGAGGATATTGAGTTTGTACGTATTTGGGGATATTGATTTGGTTTGTTCAGGATATTATATATTGACATTATTCATTGCGGATAGTATTTTTTTCTTTATATTTTTTGTATATTCTGGAATGTATTATGCGTGCCGGTGTTGAGTGTTCCACCGAGGGGGTCGGCAAACCCAGGGATTGGATTCTGTATTTTGTATTTTGTATTCTTTATTTTGGCTCAGGCTCCAGCTCCATTTGCATTCTGGAACCTTTTTTTTTAATTTTTTAACCTAGCGACGTTAGCATTTGTCGCTAAATAGTAGCGACGTTAACAAATGTCGCTAAAAGCGTCGCTAAATACTGATGTGGCAACACATGGCACCATAATCTTGTGTCAGCTCGTCGTCGCCAAAACGTCGCAACAGTTTCTCTAAACGACAACCACGCGATAACGTCGCCATATACGTCGCTAATTAGCGTCAACGACCAAACGTCGCAAATAATGTCGCTAGTTAGTGACGTTAATAACGTCGCCAAATAACGTCGCCCTAGCGACGTTTTGCGACGTTTTCTCGTTTAGCGACACATTTTTTTTCGCCGTTTTCAAAACATCGCTCAAAACGTCGCTAAATTCACGCAGCAACGTTTTCATCGAGTTTAGCGACATTTTGCAACGTCGCTAATCTGACAAATTTTTGTAGTGGGTGAACTATTCCAGTTTTAGTGCCCATATATTTATGACCAGATAAGTGAACTATTCCAGATAAGTGAAATCTGGCCCAAGTTGTTAGTGTGGAGGCATGTGGCTCTTGTGGGCGGAGTTCAAATCCTAGTGGGAGCGATTTCGGAAACTAATTACCACTTCAAAAAAAGAGTGCCTATCCAATAAGCACACCTCCTAAATGAGCACAATTATTTCTATCCGTTAATCTTTCTCTCCTCTCCGAGATCGTGGGGGTGGACTCGTTTCTGCTCGTTGTTGTTTGCTCCCACAATCGCAGCTTATGATGAAACATCGAACCAAAATTGGCTGCTATGGAGAGCTTGGTTGCTCCATTGGTCACTAGCTTTGCACCAAATTGAATGTGAAGCTACTAAATATTAGTAACATGAATATGTATTGACCTACATTAGGTTGAAGTCGTAATTTATAGATATTATATTTAATTTTTGATTCAACAATGATACTTTAGCTTGCTAGTTACTCTGTTTATGTCCATTTATCTGATCAGTCTTATGCAGTCTGTTTCTCTCTAAGCAATCGCGTATGCCTCCATCATCATACTTCTTATAATAGAGATGGTTCTAAATTACAAAATATTTTTAGCCTCTGCCATATTAATTAGCTTTTTCTAAAAAATTGGCATCGGCTATTCGATATTACATCTTCAGTTTAATGCTTGCTAAGGCAGGGCAATTTCCTCGATAACGTGGCTGAAAAGAGAGTCTGAGTAACCCAGTAAAACTGACATCTAACATCCATGTAAGAAATCTGTACAAAAGAGTGCCAGAGACAACTGAAAGAAACCTGTTCTTCTAATTATCGCACAATAAAGGACAAACACGATGAAACTAGACAGATCTTTCTCTTTCTTATATATTCCAATAGATAATATAAATGAGCACTGTTATTTCTATCCGTTAATCTTTCTCTCCTCTCCGAGTTTGTGGGGGTGGACTTGTTTCTGCTCGTTGTTGTTTGCTCCCACAATCGCAGCTTATGATGAAACATCGAACCAAAATTGGCTGCTATGGAGAGCTTGGTTGCTCCATTGGTCACCAGCTTTGCACCAAATTGAATGTGAAGCTACTAAATATTAGTAACATGAATATGTATTGACCTACATTAGGTTGGTCGTAATTTATAGATATTATATTTAATTTTTGATTCAACAATGATACTTTAGCTTGCTAGTTACTTTATTTATGTCCATTTATCTGATCAGTCTTATGAACTCTGTTTCTCTCTAAGCAATCGCGTATGCCTCCATCATCATACTTCTTGTAATAGAGATGGTTCTAAATTACAAAATATTTTTAGCCTCTGCCATATTAATTAGCTTTTTCTAAAAAATTGGCATCGGCTATTCGATATTACATCTTCAGTTTAATGCTTGCTAAGGCAGGGCAATTTCCTCGATAATGTGGCTGAAAAGAGAGTATGAGTAACCCAGTAAAACTGACATCTAACATCCATGTAAGAAATCTATACAAGAGTGCCAGAGACAACTGAAAGAAACCTGTTCTTCTAATTATCGCACAATAAAGGACAAATATGATGAAACTAGACAGATCTTTCTCTTTCTTATATATTCCAACAGATAATAGAGTGAAGGAGTTTGTAACCCTTTATTTAAAAATACCTTTACTTAAAAGAAACCAAAGATTAGCAATGATGCAGAATTAATGTCTAAACGTTTACATAGTTATAAAAACATTGTTGCAACTCAACTATTGAATATATACTTGCACCCATATTCATTATAGTAAGCAGCTCCTCAGGTTAAAAGTAGAAATGGTATAGTAAGCAGCGGACACTAAGGGGCGTTTGGTTCACTGTAATGTAATCGTAGTCGTAATGGAATTGGGTTTGCAATGTAATTGGGTTTGTAATGTAATGGAATTACAATTACATTACCATGTTTGGTTGGAACATGTAATTAAACCATGGAATGTAATACCAATTACATTCAAGTGTTTGGTTTAACATGTAATGTAATCGACTAATATTAATTATTTGTGTTATTTTGACAAATATACCCTTAATATTTATATGTATATTTTTTGGCCAAATTTACTACTTTATAATTAATAAAAAAATATCCGGTAACCAAATAAAACAAAACATTACATCGTATCACGTAAGAAAGTAGAAAAATAACAATGATATAAAATAAATTTCATTCCATCTCAGATAAAAGTTCAAATAGTTATAAACCAGAACATTCATATGGTATCATATAACAAATGATCAAAATAATATCTCATCGTATCATGTAACTGAAATATCCAGTAATCAAATAAAATCCACCAAATCCTACGCAAACTCTAAAAGACTTTTCATCCAAATTTCTCTCTCTTCATCGGGAACACTAAAAAATAAGCTGACTTTGCTAGAATCACAACCAATAAGGAAGTGTGCTCTGTGCCTCTCCGCCATGGCAAGTCCAGACAACTTTTTTAGCTCATCGTATATTATTTTTTTATTCTCATTATCCTCTTCTCCCAAAGCCCGACTCAAACGACATGAGGACTCCCGAATCTCACTAGCAATGATACGGGCTGCACTCTGAACCCTTTCAACAAAGATGGTGGCATCATCACGCTTCCTCTTTTGCCTTCTTGAGGTCACATCAGAGTCAAAAACTGAATTAGAAGGAAGTTGAGAATCATTTGAAGATGCGTTGACAGAAATTTGGGAAGTCCCCATCGTATCATTGACCTCTTGATTCTCCAACTCTTCAACCACATCAGCAGGAGTCTCTGCAAGATTTCCAATGGCTCGATCTTTTCCAAAGATCATGCTCAACTCATCATAGTATTTGATCGGTACGTCTCTGAATTTTTTTTGCCTCTAGATGACTCTGAAAATAAAACATTAAAATAAGAAGTATTAGTTATGATCTAACATAAATAATGAAATGGAGAGGAAAGCTCAAAACTTGTCAAAGACCCATCATTTCTGTACATCCAGAGAGTGAAAAAAAATTGAAAACTTTATAGTTCAGTTCCTACAGTACTATCAGTTCCTTACATTCACACATGAACTAATGAATAGAATAGGCATGCAGATAACTAGACAACCTCTCTGATCAACCTCTCTGCATTTACATTCACACATGAAAAAATTGAAAACTTTATAGTTCTGTAAGAAATGCAGATAAATAATCTAGTGACTGGTACGATGTTGGTTACATAAATGCAGGGCTAGTATCAAGGCTCTGCAACAATGAGAAAGTCACTACTCAAAGTATATAACACAAGTAGTTTTGGCATTGCATCTATGAGGTATCTCCAGGTATAAAGTTAAAAAAAAGAGCATCAGAATTTTGCATCAGAATTTTGCATCAGAACTTATCAATATCAACGTCAAAACTCAGTTCCTACTCAAAGTATATTGTATCTCCAGGTATAAACTTCAAAACTTATCAATATCAACTTCAAAACTCAGTTATTGCATCAGAATTTTGCACATGTTGTTAAGCTTTACTTCTACTTAAAAAAAAGAGCATGACAAAAGCCAGCTGGCCAAATTAAGCATTAATGATAGATAATGACAAAAAACAGAGAAGCTCGAGTGTTGAATACCTGCAAATTTAGAAGAAGTTCAGAATTCGATTTGAGAGCTTGCACACCGCCCCCACATGGGTGTAAAGAAAAACAGAGAAGCTACAGTTACTAATAGATTCAGAAAAACAGAAAAAATAGAAAAAACAGAATGCATGAAATTATGATAACAATAAATCAAACAATAGATATTATTTACCGTCAGATATGCATCCCAAACGGCATCCTCTGCGGTCACCATCTTTGTCTCGGGGTCCCTTCCAAAACCACTACAATTTGGGCCCGTCAATAAAGCATGACAATGTTAAAATTCTCTCTTAAAACCCTCATCTGGGATTCGATATGTGGTTTCTTTTGAATACCCGAACCAGGTAGCTTTTGCTCAAGTTTCTCATGAATTTTGGTCAAGCTACCCGCTTTGAGATAAGTGTCGGGCCTGATTTCTCCTTCATTGAGCAACTCTTGAAGGGTCTCAATGAGTTTTACATCTTGTTCCTTGGTCCACTTGAACTTGTTTCTTCCCGGACATCGATTAGCCATTTTTCTGAAAAGAAAGTATAGAAAAAATAGGTTATGCTCCAGGTAACATTTGCATTGATATACCCTTGCATTGTGTTTAAAGCTGATATGATTCTCAGAACTAAAGAAGATGATTCACAATATGATTCTCAGAACTTGCAATATGATTCTCAGAACTTGCAATATGATTCACAATATGATTCTCAGAACTAAAGAAGATGATTCTCAGAACTAAAGAAGATGATTCACAATATGATTCTCAGAACTTGCAATATGCTTCACAATATTATTCTCAGAACTAAAGAAGATGATTCTCAGAACTTGCAATATGATTCACAACATTATAGTGTTAACAGGATCTCTCTCAAGAAAGCAATGCTCACTGAATGAAAAAAAGCTAAACCTGAACGATGCAGTCAACACATACATTATAGTGTTAACAGGATCATATAAAAAAAAGCCTTATTCTGGATGGTATTCAAAGGTTGTTGTAGACTGATGGATGTTAGTAGAACACATTTGCCATCTCACATACACAACACAGAAAGCAATCAAGTCCAGAAAGCAATCAAGTCCAGAAAGCAATCATGCATGATAGCAACTTAACAAGCTAATAAGCTTCAAGCAAGCCTACAACCGGGAAAAGACAAAGAGAAGTCCTATGTACACACAACACAGAAATAATAAATCTCATTACAAGTTTCCATTCAAAAGGATAACATAAAACTAATGACATTCAAAGTTCATAGAGATAATAGTAAATCTCATTACAAGGAAAAAAAACTCATGACATTCTAAATTGAGTCTTTCATGCGGGTTGTCTATTTGCTATCCAATCATTGTACATTTCTTGTGCTAAATTTGCTCTCCATGTAGTCCATTCATTTGAAGTTTCGATGGTAGTTATAGAATCACCGGCAAAAGGGATATTGTGTTCCACATCTTCAAAGATACCCGTTTCTATTGGATCTAGTTGCATATCATTTTGCAACTCTCTCCTAACAAAGTTGTGTAATAAGCAACATGCTATTATGATTCGAATTTGAGTCTTGACGGGGTAGAACGAAGGACTCCTAAGAATTGCCCATCGACTCTTAAGTACACCAAAACATCTCTCGATCACATTCCTAGCTCTTGAATGCTTCATGTTGAAAAACTCTCTAGGAGTATTGGGTTGGCGGCCTTCTCTCCACTCATTAAGGTGATAACGTGTTCCTCGGTACGGAGCTAAAAATCCCTCACAATTTGCATATCCAGCATCCACAAGGTAATAGTGACCTACATAAGATAATAATTTTTAAAAATCTTTTTTAGAAAAAGGGGGAAAAAAGTACTTCACAATTTAAAAGTAAATTACCATGTGGAACTTTTAAACCATTTCTCCTACTAATAGCATCACGGAGCACCCTACCATCCGCAGCAGAACCTTTCCAACCGGCCAAGACATAAATAAACTGCAAATCTTGAGAACAAACTCCCAAAACATTTGTTGTAACTTTTCCACTCCGATTTCGAAACCTAGCTTGATCTTCTAAAGGAACTCTCATACTAACATGTGTCCCATCTAGTGCCCCTAAACATCCCTATATATTTAGAGAAAAGATAATCAGCGTAGTTAAATACAATTTTTCTAAGAAGATGCTACATATTATGTTACAAGGTTATACTTCATACCTTAAAATATTTCCATCTCTCATTATTGCAGTTTTCTGGAATTGGTTCTGGTTTTTTTCAACAAGTCTTCTTGTAGGCGTATGATAGAATTCAAAACATTGTTGAAATATTTGCTAACTGTCTCACCCGATCTCTTAAAATAAAATTTAATATTCCGATTCTTCATATCATGTCCTATGATATGCAAAAATATTGCCACTTGCTCATCCACTAATAGATTCTTTGATGCCTTTAAACCGCCATCTCTTTCAACTTTTTCACACAGAACATGAAAAGCACGTCTACTCATCCTTAATTGTTCAACACAATGAGTTTCACTCCTATAAACCAACTCGTTTACTATCTCCCTATTTCTGAAGAAGTTAAGTGCATATTTATGTCTCTCTAAAGACTTTCTTCTAGCATACATCATAGATGTAGAAGCAACAACTTGAAAAAACCAGTTTAGTAAATTGGAAATGTGCAACCAGTGAGTACATATGGCAATCAACTTCTTTCTTTCACTTGAATGAAGACGAGCCATTACTGCGTGAATACTTCCATATAATCAGTCTTTATGATGAAATATCTACAATCTAAAAACAAATTCATAGTATTTCTCACTTGAATGAAGATGGGATAATAAAATTCAAATAAATTTTCGAGCAAGTAGAACCCACACAAATATTTTTCTCTCACGTATATGAACTTTGATTGTACAAATATTACATTACATTGTCCAACCCGGTGAACCAAACGCCCCCTAATATATGAACTTTGATTGTACAAATATTTTATCACAAAAGCCCCCTGATAAATAATATAAGACCCAGTTAAGTTTATGAACTATGATTGTACAAATATTTCATGTTGACATGGGTACGCCACCAAACTTGAGGTATGGGCAATTTGTAGGCAAACAATATTACAGCAAAACATGCCAACCACTTGAGCCGATACTTGTTTTCCCAAGTGATCGATCACAAAGCAAATGAGTAAGGGGGCGTTTGGTTCACAAAGCAAATCAATTGAACCCAAATTTTCATTAAAAACTTCTAGCAAGTAGAACCCAAAATTTCAATAAAAAGAATAATACCTTAAAATTTTCGAGCCCCGGCAGGCGGAGGAGGAGGCGGAGGCTGAGGCGGTGGTGGAGGAGGAGGAGGTGGAGGCAGCGGAGGAGCAGGAGGAGGCGGCGGCACCGGAGGGGGCAGGTGATGGATGCAGCGGAGGAGGAGGAGGAGGAGGAGGAGGAGGAGGCACCGGAGGAGGGGGCGGCCGGAGGAGGGGACGGGCGGTGGATGCGGCGGAGGGGGAGGAGGAGGAGTGAAGGTTTTTTAGATCTAGGTTAAATTCTCTCTCCTCCGGACCACCGATCGGGATTTTATGGGTTAGAATTTTTTTAAAGGGTAAAATTGTAATTTAAGATTTGAGGATGTAATGTAATTAGGATTACATAGGTTTATGATGTAATTGATTTGAATAGGAATAGATGTAATGTAATCAAGTTTGTAATTGCTATTACATTACATCTAGAGAAAAATTATCCAACCAAACATCTTAATTGGGATTACGACGTAATGTCGATTACATTACATTGTCCAACCCGGCGAACCAAACGCCCCCTAATTCTTGAAGAGGTCCCTAACATTCATCTTCTAATTTCTTCTTAAAAAGAAATCCATAACTATTTGAATCCTTTTCATGGACCACAAACAAGATAATAATAGTTGTTATCTCAACCGAGCCCACCTTTGCAATCTCGGAGAGGAAAGAAAGAAGGACGGAGAGGAAAGAGAGGAGCAGCAGTAGACATGTTGGGTTGGGGTGGGGTGAGGTTAAATAATTTATTGAGATTTGACATCTTCTATTGTCAATAATTTATGATCATTCCTTAAATAAAAATTGATAGTTCAACCATTAGATTTAAATTAGTTAAAATCCTACAGATACAAATAATTGTGCTCATTGTGCTCATTTAGGAGGTATACTTATTGGATAGTCTATCTCTCTCCCCCTCTCTCTCTCTCTCTATATATATATATATATATATTTTTTTTTCTCTCTCTCTCTATATATATATATATATATATATATATATATATTTTATTATATATATATATATATATATATATATATATATATAAAATATATATATATATATATATATATATATATATATATATATATATATATATATATACTTATTGGAAAAAAAATATATATATATATATACTTATTGGATAGTCTCTCTCCCCCCTCTCTCTCTCTTTATATATATATATATATATATATATATATATATATATATATATATATATATAATATATATATATATATATATATATATATATATATATATATATATATATATATATATATATATATATATATATATATAGTTGATAAACTATATGTTAGGTTATAGAAAATTTTAAAATAGTAAATCATATTACTAAAATAAGATACCCTAATTTAGTTACTAGAAAATTTTAATCTAATCTAATCTAATCAAATAATTCATGGAAGTTTTTAGATTGCATAAAATTAAATATTTGACTAGATTTGCTTTCCACATATATGTTTTTATCAAATCTAGACTGGACTTAAGAAGTGATCTTGCTATTGCCTTCACAATTATATGTTAGGTCATAAAATTTTCTAAAATGGTAAATCATATGGCTAAAATAAGAGATTCTATTTTAGATTATGGACGTCCAAAATTAATCAAATCAAATTCAGACTGGATTTAACAACTGTAATTTAGAAACTTACAAGTCACTCAATAATACGACATGCGACTTTTTAAGAGTTCTGGTGTCGGGTAGAAACTATAGTATAGCAAGGTAACATGATTATGTTTTTAAAAGGTTGATTGTTTATGCATACATTCTTCGTCCCATAACAATTTAGTGATGTGCTCACTATTATCTCTTTTTTATAACGGTAGAAACAAACAGTATGGGCCTTGTCTAAAGCTTCGTATTTGTATTGTTTTACCTGTACTTTTGATTTTGTGTCCACTTATAGGCATTTCGGGGAGTGTACTAGCCGGTGTTGGTTATGGTTTATATGTACTAATGTTAACTACTTTTGAGGTTGTTGGAGAAAGAAAAATTGTTGACTTCATCCATTGCTTTGCGGTGCTTATTATTTATCAATTGATGATGACGATCTTGATATTCTTCATCTTGTTGCTAGAATTTCTTATTAATGCGATTTGATCTTACATGTGCTGGACTAGGAGTATAATCAAGGGAAGCTTCACGGTGGTCAGGGACCTGAAAGATTTATGCTTTATTGACCAACTACTATGTATATAATTCCATTAGAGTGGATGAGATTTATTTCAATAGTCCAACTCTAGTATGTTTTTTGATTTATTTTGAAAAAAAAATGTAATTAAGATGATGATAGAATGTATTTCTGAGACTGGATTGTATATATATGGATTGAATTCAAAATAAATGTTTTAAGAGTTTCTTAAACTAATATCTTGAATATATATTTATTCTATTTGAGATGGAATTTTTTCTAAAATTGAGCAGAAATCGAGCAGTATTGGAATAATTGGAAACTACTTGATTAAAATTTATGACACTTTCAAAAATACTTATAAAACTGGTATTTATAACACTTGGACGCTTGTTAAAAAGCGTTATAAAAAGCTATTTATAATGCATTTTAGCCGTCATAAAAATGTATGTTTGTTATAGTGCACTGTTTCACTTAACAAAATGCCTTGGAGAAATTGGCTTTTGAAAATAAAACGAGAAAAAGTACAAGAAGTACAAATTTGATTCTGGGAAAGTATTGCTATGGAAGTCTGATTCGTAAATGATAACTTTGTTCCTTGGACCATATGATGATGATGAAGATCACTGCTTGAAGTAGAACAACTGGAAGAACTAAGTCACCAGAAAGGTATCGACGCACTTGGGCACTGATGGCGAGGCCGAATGCTTTCCTGCTTTGCTTTACTTTGTTCTGAAAGAAAGGTTGAAGAAGAATGCTCTGGAGAATCAAAATCTCTAAGTTCTGATCTCTGTATTCTCTCCTGTCTCTGTGTGTGTGTTATGAGAAAAATATGTCTATTTATAGACTTGGGCTCTTGTACGTAAAAACTCAGCAAAATTTCTATCTTTACGCTAACAACTGCCACCCACGATCGAAGCTATCCTCTGTATATGTTGACATGTGTCCCATTATTTCAGTAAGAATAGGATGCATGTATATACGTTCTTCGAGAAGAATGGCATGAAAGCCACGTAAGCAAACTACGTTCCAAACTGGTGGAGGAGAATAGGGCGTAAAAATAGCCCCAATGTACTCTGAGCATAAAGCAGTAGATTAGGCATAAAATAGCCCTGACATAGACTTCCTGCGTAAAGTGGTTGTTAAATAACCTTGAGCGTAAAAGCAGCTCAAATAGACTTTACGCACACGTCGACTGTTGAGCGTAAAGGCTCGTATAATCTTCGTGTGTAAAAAGAAGCCGTAGTGTGAGCGTAAAGTAGCTCAATCCACATACTAAACGACAACATTGGTCTCTGTGTAAAAACAAATCCCTTTGTGGTATATGCCATCATTAATATCTCCATGTCAGAGTTTGTATTAAATGCGAGATTTGACAGCTTTGTCCAGCGTAAAAGTGGCTGATCAGTCCTTGGCGTAAAACCATGGGTGTAGACCCGAGCGTAAAATGATCAGCCTGCTTAGGCGTAAAGCGATTAGCCTTGTCTTGGGCGTAAAGAGATTAACTGCTCTGCTTGGCGTAAAACAGATCACTTATGAATGAGATGACTCTTTCTTTGAAGCACTTTTTACGCTCCTATAAGACCCCCTTCAAAGTTTTCAAATATCTCCAAAATTTGAAACACTTTGAACAGAAGCGTAAAAGTTGATATTTGATGAGTCAGCGTAAAATTTGGGATACGCAACAGTCTTCCGCGTAAAAGTGGGGATATCCAACAGTCGGCGTAATTTTCAAGAAAAATAATGTCGGTCAACACTTAACCGTCACAATGAATTTCTTTCTCGAAACTTTTGAATGTTTCCTCATCTTCCCGAGTGAGCAGTTTCCAACGAGGAATGTAAAGAGCTGCTTTGATTTGTATAAATAAAGACAAATTCTTTATTCTTGACATTCATCCTCGTTTTGTCATGGCGCCGAAGAACGAGATTACCAACAAAGAGGCTTCGAGCTCCAGGCTTGATTTCGAGCGTGCGTGCAACCTTTTAGAGTATTTTGGAGTGACTCCTGCAGTCTTTAGTCGCATCGATGGTGGTCCCCCAACTGCGTACGAAGGGCCAGGAGATGCCGAAGCATTTCTTAATCTGATGCGCCGCTCTGGGATTCGCAATATGCACGAACTAGGTACTTCCCTTCGTCAGCCCGACGAGGAAGAGAAAAAATGATGTTTTTATGTATTGTGAATCTTTTATCTGTAGGGGGCCACTCCCCCCCTTTTTATAAATAAAGTCTGATGTTAATCTCATCTGTTGGTATATAGAACTGTTCAGCACCTATTTTGACTGCTTCTATGGTTGTTAATTCCCAAGAAACAAACCAACACGTGGCATCTGTCTTGTGGTTACGAGAGCCTTTAAATATGATCTTCTTCCGAAATAGACTCATACCAATCAGTTTCTTCAGTCTTTATAAATAGCCGAGAATGCTTCATGTATTCTCATTCTCATTCCTCTGAAGATAACTTTCTGCAATGTCGTTCTCCAACAAGTGACAATGGCAAAGCTTTCCAACGGTGTTCCTTTGTACGCCCAGTCATTAGACGTAGATTCAACCATCGTTAGAGTCAAACCATTTGACTTAAGTGGTAAGTCCGATCGTAAGCAAATATCTGTCTTCGAATTTTCTGTTGGAAACATGTATTCATGAGCGTAAATTCTTGACGAGCATAAAAAATTCTTGCTGAAGCACTGGCGTAAAAGCCTTGCTGAAGCACTGGCGTAAAAGCCTTGCTGAAGCACTGGCATAAAAAGCCTTGTTGAAGCACTAGCGTAAAAGCCTTGCTGAATCACTGGCGTAAAAGCCTTGTCATCTGTTTTTAGTTAGCGTTTAATACGCATCTAAAAAACACTTCTTCTTTGTTGTTTTCTGCAGAAGTTTGGCTGAACAGCTTTTCCAGAACCGGCATTGGTGACTTCGACATTGTGAAGAGCGTTCTTCTGACATCAACATCAGGGAGCTCATGCACTTTTGACGCACAAATCAGACAACTCAGAACTCTTCGTGGGATAGAATGGTCTTCCTCTGTTGGTAGGAAGAGCCTTTATACACGGAGAGTTGGATGGTGGAGCCAACTCTACCCCAAGAAATCGGGTAGTAGAGTTCCTTTTACGGCAGAACTAGGAATCGTATCCCAATGCTGGATGCATTCCTATCTTCTCTGGAAGGCCGTCCCTAATCCACCAGTTATATTGGCAGCAACACGCCTTCGGGCTGCCATACCCTGGGGTTCTCCTCTCGTCTGAGAGAGAAGACTAGAGTTTGATTCCTACTGTTCTGGTCGCCACTGAGGCTCAGACAGCAAGGAATTGACACCAACAACGAATCCGACAAAGAAGATCCGAAGAAGAAATAGATCTCCATTAGGTTATCGTTGTGTGTATAGAATGAAAATCCAAGATGTAATAGATTTCCATTATGATTTGTAAGAAAGTCTAAGAAATGTAATAGACTTTTATGATATGAGAATGGAAATGATAATTCTTCTAAGCTCAATGATTTGTATCTATCTAGATGAAATATGGACATGATTGATAATAAAATCTTGTTTTCTGTTTTTAGAGTATACAATACTATCAGAGGTAATATGGACATGATAGTGTATAAGAACTCAAAAGAAAATTAGATTAATATCTATGCAGAGGTCAAAATAGAAATGATAGATAGGAAAAGAAGGTGAATTTAGTATCTATCCAGAGGTTATGAAAACATGATAAATAACGAATCCCACTTTTTTAATCAATTGATAAAGTAGAAGATTTAAAATCCCTCTCTCAGGAGACAAGAAATCAGCTTAACCAAACCTTGGTAGCTGGGGAATAAGGAGACAAATGTCATGAGCGTATAAGTCCATCTTAATGTATGAATGAATCATAATTTTCGGGAAAAGAAAACATTGATTCGATTCTGTAATTAAATGAATGAACCCGATAGAACGAATGGACAGGTCTTTTCGGAAATGAAAAGTTGTTCTCAATCTCAAAATACCGGTTCATCAACAGTCCTCTTCTATAAATAGGCGAGAACTCTCTGTAATCATTTCATTCTTATTTCTACTCCTCAATTGAAAATGTCTTCCGAGGATGTACCGCAAAAGAATGAAGTCTCCAGGAAAATTGAGGACGTCACTGAGATGTATCCCGTTGAGCCAACAGTGGCAGGCCCGACTCAAGTAGGCAACAGCTCTTCTACACCCAAGCCACCATAAGATATCCTTGCGTTCTTAGTAGAGCCAGGAAAAACTCCTGAAGAAGAAGCGCTGAGGATGGCCGCCTGCAAGTTTTTTATGAACTCAGGCAACAATGTCTTCGAGACATTAACTGACTATGTATTCAATAAGGGAGGCAGTGGTCCTCATCCTTGACCTTTGTTTTGAACAAAAATAGTAATAAAAGAAACTTTATTTCCATTCTGTCTTCCTTTTTTATACATAGTATTTCTTAAGAAATTTGCCATTGATTGGCATCATAAGTAGATCTCCATCGGGCTTTGATAACCGATAGGCGCCATTAGAAAATACGGACTCAATTACATAAGGGCCTTCCCATTTTGCTTGGAATTTCCCTTTGCTTTTATGAGTCATCACCATCGGTCTCCGAATGGCTAATACAAGTTCGCCAACTTTGAATACCCTCTCTTTAACTTTACGATTGAAAGTTCGAGATATGCAAGCTTGATATAGTTCAATGTGTTGTTGTGCTTGAAGACGTTTCTCATCCAATCCTTCAAGTTCTTGGAGTCGTAAGCGATCATTATTCTCTGTAGTTAGCTCATTAGCAATGGCTATTCGTAGAGATGGGATCTGGATTTCCAATGGGAGGACAGCTTCACATCCATAAACTAATAAAAATGGTGTAAAACCAGTAGGAGTCCGGACTGTTGTTCGATAAGCCCATAAACACTCTCCAAGTTTCTCATTCCAATCACGTTTATTAGAAGAGACAAACTTTTTGAGAAGTTTAATGATCGTCTTATTGAAAGCTTCGGCTAAACCATTAGCAGCTGGATTATAAGCCGTAGAAGCCAAATTCTAAATTCGATTCTTATCACAGAATCGATAAAATGCCTGACTGGCAAATTGTGGACCATTGTCATGAATTATTCGTCGAGGGATCCCGAAGCGATAAATGACATGGTGCTTGATGAAGCTGATCACGTTAGATGTTTTCACTTCCACAAGGGGAACTGCTTCTGCCCATTTAGAAAAGTAATCGATTATAGCTAATATAAACCGATGTCCCCTAACAGAAGGCGGATTAATAGGACCAATGACATCCATACCCCAAGCTTCAAAGGGCCAAGAGGCTGCTGTAGAATGTAGAAATTCAGATGGTTGATGAATAAAATCAGTATGAATCTGACATGCTTTACATCTTCTGGCATAGTCTACAGCATCTACTATCATTGAAGGCCAATAATACCCTATTCTTCGAATGCAATCTTGTAATTTAGGACCCGGTTGATGAGCACCACAAATACCATCATGAGCTTCTCGCAGTGTTTGTTTAGCTTCACTTTCTGAGAGACAATGCAGTAAGAGTCCATCATAAGAACGACGGTATAGCATATGTAAAGACGAATCATAATAAAATCGAAACGATCATATTTTGATTGATGCAGCTTCTTTTGGATCTTCAGGCAAAACCCCATGGATTGCATAATCAATGAATGGAGCTCTCCAATCCTTCTACTGGGACCTAGACTCTGTAGTATAACTTTGTTTAATATACAAGTTATTCTTGACACAGAACAAGTCTCGATCCAACAAAGTAATTGTATTTTGTCTTCGGATTAGAACAGCCAGGTCTGCAGCTAAACTAGCAAGAGCATCAGCTTCCACATTCTCAGAGCGTGGTACAAATTCAATGAAGAATCCTTTGAATGAAAGGACCAACTCGACTACCACCTGATGATAAGGGATGAGATCAGGATTTCTGACTTCATAAGTCCCTCTAACTTGATTAACGATCAATTGAGAATCTCCATAAGCTTCTAGGAACTCAATATCCAGTTATTTTGCTACTTGGAGACCGATCAATAGAGCATTATATTCTGCTACATTGTTGGAGCATGGCTCATTGAGAGAATAGGTACGGTATATGACCATTTTGTCAGGAGAAACCAAGACGATTCCTACCCCAGAGACAATATTGCCTTTAGGTCCTACTTGTGATGCCCCATCAAAATATAATTGCCATATGTCATTCTTCAAAGTCAGGTTACAATCCACGACTTCATCTGGAATGTTCTTATATAATTTTGATGTTTCAGATATAGGGTGAGCAGCTAAGTAATCGGCTAATGCTTGAGCCTTTATTGATTTCTGAGGTATATAAACCATGTCATAAGGAGTAAGCAACATCGCCCAGGTGGCCAACCTGGAGTTAAGAATGCTAGGTTTTCTCATCAATACCCGAATGGGATTTATTCTGGAGATGACATGAATAGTCTGCCCTGTCACATAATGTCTTGTCTTTTGGACGGCAAAAACCAAAGCTAGATATTCCTTTTCCATAGGAGTATACCTGTGTTCAGCTCTGACCATCATTCTGCTCAGATAATATATTGCTTGCTCATGACCCATATCATTTTTGGTGCAAGAAGAGCGCCAAGTGAATGATCCAAGGCTCGAACATATAGCAAAAATGGCCTTCCTACTACCGGGGGTACCAGAACAGGTGGGTTTGTAAGGTATTGCTTAATATCATTGAAGGCTTTCTGACACGCTTCATCCCAAACAAAAGATATGCCTTTCTTTAATAGACGGGAGAAAGGTTGACATCTTCCAGAAAGATTAGATATAAATCTTCTGATATAAGCAATACGGCCCTGAAAGCCACGGAGGTCTTTCAGATTACGAGGAGGACGCATTTCAAGAATTGCCTTAACCTTATCAGGATCAACGTGGATACCCTGAGAAGTAATGACAAATCCTAAAAATTTGCCACTGGAAACCCCTAAGAAAGACTTAGTAGGGTTCATTTTCAATTGATGCTGGCACATCAATTCAAATACTGTCCTCAAGTTCTGAATGTGATCATCCTTTGATCGACTTTTAACAGCAATGTCATCTACATAGCATTCAGCTATCTTCCGTAGATGTTCTTGAAAGATGTTGCTCATAGCCCGTTGATACGTGACACCGGCATTTTTAAGACCAAACGGCATAACTGTATAGCAGTAGACCCCAAGGGGTGTACGAAAAGCGGTATGCTTCTCATCTTCTGGATGTATCTTGATCTGATTGTATCCTGAGAATCCGTCCATGAAAGACATGCGTTCAAAACCACATGTATTGTCTATCATGACATCAGTAATTGGAAGTAGAAATTCGTCCTTTGGACAAGCTGCATTAAGATCTCGATAATCTATACAAACTCGGACTTTTCCGTTCTTCTTCATGACAGGAACAATATTGGCAACCCAATCCGGGTGTTGCTCTTCACGAACAAACCCACATGTGATCAACTTTTTGACTTCTGCTTCAATTGCATCCATCATATCTGGTCTAAAGCACCGTTGCTGTTGTTTTACAGGCTTGACATTGGGCAGAATATTGAGTTTATGAGTAGCAACTTTAGGATCTAACCGTGGCATATCCTCATAACTCTATGCAAAGATGTCAATATATTCTTTGATAAGTTTTATCAACTCTTTCTTTTCATCTTCAGTAAGATTTTTACTGATGAATATTGGTTTGGACGTAGTTCCATCCCCAACATCAATCTGGATGACCTCATCTTCTGTAGGTGGCTATCGCTGTTCAAAACAGAGTTTCCACTGAGTATCCATCTGTTGTGCCCAAGGATCATTCTCAAATGGCTTTGATTCACCATCAATTTGAACCATATTGACTGAGAATACTTGTCCAGATTTATCATCTGAGGAACGAGACATATCAGTTTCAATTAATTGGACTTCTTCTGAATCCGATGATTGCGAAGAGCTAGAAGAGAATTCTTTTTGTATATCATCATTAAACATGTGGGACGGATCATATCCCAACCCATGACGAGTCTTTTGGTAAAACGGATCACCACATAATGGTAGTCGTCTACCTTTGCCTTGATTGAGACCTTGCATAGTCTTTAAATCATATCCCATGTTCTGGATAATCTTGATAGATTGTTGACTATACTTGTCAATTCGGATTCTTCCCTTGTCTTTATCCTTCAGCTCATCTGCCTGAGCAACAGGGATATTTTTAGCCAGGCCAAACACAATTTGGCACTTGTTTTTCTTATCAGACGGAACCACGAAATAAGATTCTTTGTGACGTCTAAAAGTTACGCAAGCTTGTGATGAAGCGACCACAGGTAGAAGATAAGGAGAAGATGTTAGGAACCTTTAAGCATAAGGTCCAACATCTACATGAGGAGGAAATTTTTTTTTCTTATGATCGATGTATAAAGTTTCTTCTGGCTCAATGTCGTCTTTATATTGATGACTTTGATTATCAGAAGATAAAGTCATTCTTTCGATAAACTTGACAGCCATATACTCGAAAAGGAAATCTTCATTGATATCAAAAAGTATAGAATGATCAATATTTACATTATTTATAATTTGACTGCTACGCTTCGGATTAATCATCAGTGGACCATTATCTGTCTTCTGCGTAGTTTTGCCAAGATTGATAATCAATGGTGGTTCTGGATCATTCGTACAAGAAGTACGCCCTTTGACCTTGATCATAAAAGGTTGAACTTGGCTCTTAGCAGGAATATTTATTGATTCCTCAGATGAAGTTTGAGTTCTTCCTTTAACCTTGATTATCAGAGGTTGATCATTGACAGATTGGGATTGGATTCGTCCCTTGACTATGATCTTCAAAGGTTGCTCCTCTTGTGGATCTTCATTAATAGACTGATCCTCAGTAGGTGATTGATCTTCAGCCATGTCTGATATCTCTTTCACATGCTCTTGTTTATAAAGCCTTGAATCAAAAAAATAGGCTTCGACACCCTTGAAGGAATTGATATCAGCAAACTCAGTCTTCACAACTCCTTGGGAATCCACATACTTGAAGCATTGGTGGAGAGTTGAAGGCACAATATTGTGCTTATGAATCCACGGTCTCTCCAAAAGGATATTATAGGCGACGTCTGAGTTGATAACATAAAAAGTTACCATGGTTCGAAGATCACCAATCTAAATCTGCAGACGAATCTTCCCCAATGGCTTGCTCTTGCCAGAGTTGAAACTGACTATCGTAGTACTAGTGTAAGTCAAATCACTAGTAGGAATCCTCAGGGGTCTTAGCATACTTTGAAGAATTATGCTAATTGAGGACCCGGGATCAATGTAAATCCTGTCAATTTCAGTGGATCCAATATACCCAGTGTAGCACAAAGGTCTGTCATGCTTGTTATGCCAGCATATCTTTTTGTGTAAAGATGATGCTGGGAATTGCTTCCATCACACTATGACATTGTGGACATGACACTGGTATATTATCAGGAGTCTTGAGTTGAGCCAAACATGAATCTGCTTGAAGTAAAAGCTTCACTCAAAGTCTCTCTGCTTTCTCTGGAAAGACGAAGCAACTCAAATATGGATAGTCTAGCCGGAGTATTGGCCAACTGAGCTAGAATATCAAACTTGTAAGGCTTCATCACCACCCCCTGACTGGAAGCAGACTTCAATGGGACGTCGAAGCTTACTGCTTTCTGTTTTTCCTTTTCAACCACAGAAGGTTTAGCAGGAACAGGAGAGGGTTGAGTTCGTAGTGTTTTTACTACGTCTTCAGCTTCTTTGGAGGATCCCTCATAGTCTTTATGGTACTCTTTTCCAGATCTTGTACTAGCAAAAGATTCTTCCTCAGACTCAGGAGAAGGAAGTACCATATTATAGGATTTTGTCTTCCCTCTCTTAGCCTTCTTCTTGTGTGGATTGTTACGAGGAGCTTCAGAACCCAATCCAACAGTGGAATTTTGATTTTGAATCTGTAAAAAAAGTCGTATTCCTTTATCATAATTCAAACCTTCTGCCTTTTGAAAGTCATAACCCATCTTCTTTATGAGATGAACAGATTGCTGACTATACAAGTGAGTGGGCAGCGAACTTTTGACAGGTGTTTCAACAGAGGAAGAGGAAGGGGCAAGACCTTCTGTAACCTCAGGAGAATGAAGAATAGATGTCTCTGTAGTTACGGAAGGAGAAGGATTCGGGATACGAGGAAAAATTTCTGTCGGAGCTTTTTCATAAGCAGCAAAGACTTGTTGTGCCCGATATAAAGGAACACTATTCATGGCTAACCACTGCTGATGAGTAAGCTTGAGCTTGGTAGAAGGAGCTAGACTTGGAGGACAGATGTTCAGTCTTTTCAGTCTATCTTCTAAAGGAAGGCCATCCCATATGTGATCCAAGTCATCAGGATCTGGAATAACATGAGAAATCATGTTGCAGGTTCTGACTTTCTTGCCCTTCTTGGATTTTGAAGTTTTATTTTCATTTTCCAACTCAGGCACTAAGTCAGGATGTACCCACATGATTTTACCATTCTTTAGTATGAGCGACAGTAATCCTGCATTTTCTTCTCTGGCAGGCGGGATATTCACGATCTTCATCGTCGCCTTCGGAATTGGGATAATTCCATCTGGGACTTGCTGTGGAGGAAAATCTCCGAACTGAAGAGAAACTATATTGGTCGTAACCGTATGGTCATCATTGGTTAAAGCAATAGCACCACCATTTATCAGCTCTTGGATTTTCTTTTTCAAGACATAGCAAGCACTGGTAGGATGATTAATGTATCTATGATAGATTCAATATTTGGGATTGTCAGTCAGATTCACCTCATTAGGCCTCTTTGGCTCCGGAATCTGAAGTTTGCCACTCTTCACCAGACATTAAAATATCCCTGGGATATCACTTTCGTCAAAAGAATATTCTTCCTTTGGCCTGGAAGATTCTTGATTGTTCGGCGTTGTTTTGTTCTTGGAAAGATTGACCATAAGAGTATCTTTTTCCCTCACATTACGATTGCTAGGATTATTACTAGGATTACTTTTCTTCCCTTTATCTTCTGAAGTGAAAATTATCCCATGCTCTCGAGCCAACCTATCATTGGTCTCGGCAGAAACTGCTGCTATGATAAACGAAGCCCAATCTGAGAATTGGAAACCCGTGAAAATAGCGATGGATGGTCGCAGATTCATCTTGCATGTATCAATCAACGCTGAATCTGGCATACCAGGAGGCATATTTAAAGTAGCCTGTCGGAAACGTTCGATGAACGTCCGAGTATCTTCTTTCTCCTTTTGTTTGATTTCTATCAAGGAAGACATGTTCATGTCCATACCTCCTTCATAGAAACGGGAGAGAAACATTGCCTTGAATTCGTCAAAAGACGAAATAGAATTATCGGGTAAACTACGATACCAGTCGTAAGCTGAACCCGTCAGGCACCCGATGAACACTCGAGTGAGAAGAGCATCATTTTTCTGCAAGTGTACAGTCATAATATCAAAGTAATTGATATATTGACTGGGAGATGCTTTTCCATCGAACAAAACCATAGATTGTGGCTTGAATTTCGGTAGAAAGGGTACATCATTCCAATGAGGAGGATAAGGTTGCTTGATCCCTAACCTCTGGAGCTGATCTTTGTGCCTCAAAACTTCAAACTGTGCTTTGAGCTCACGTACTGCTTGAATGGCTTCACTGGTTTGGGGAAGCACATTTGATTGAATGGTTGTTGGATGTACCGTAACCCCCACTGGAGGTGGTACATCTTTAGGAATGATGGGATCTGGAGATGCAGAATTTTGATTAACAGCAGGCTCTTGAATATTCAAAGGTATTTCAGCCCCTTGACTATCTTGAGTTTGTGCTGCTACTGGTACTGGTGTTATTACCGTCGGCTGAGCAGTTTGCTGATTCAAAATTATCTGAAGCATGCTTTGCACCATGTTAAGCATATCTTTCAGTGATTGCTCAACGGCAGTGAGACGTTGTTCTGTATTAGCAGATGACGTCTCTGATTCATCTCCAACAGCGTAGGATTCAACCTCTCTTGAAGATACAGAAGGATTTGTATAGAAGTATGAATCCACACTATCGGTATCAGACTCAAAAGATAGAGTACCCCCAGCTTCTGAATCAGAAGTCTGCAATTGCCTTTGTCTTTTTGATCGAGTATTCTGATATACTCCTTCAAAGGAATCAAGAAGCCTGTTGAACTGTTGTTGACCTGGAGTTTGGGACATGTTCCGTCTCGGACGTCGTCCTTTGTTAGTATGAGATGCCATGTTGACTGATGCATATGACAGCTCATGTTCTTGGTCTTTAGCTTGATGTTGAAGCGAATTAAAACTCAATCGATCAAAAACAGACCGTTTTGAAGCTGAACAACAACAATTGATCACAACCTGGTGATATTCACAATGGTATTCTTCTTGGGGGAATGTCACCGGAGATTGTGTATTCTTACGCTTTTGCATTAGCAATTCACGTAAGTCAGAAGGAGTGGAGGGAGTAGTCTTCTTTATTACATTAGGGGTAGAAAAGCGTTTAGTACCCTGTGTATAGAGAAGATTACTGGCAGCATTCGCAGAACCAAATTGTACATTTCTACGCGTTTGGAGTTGTGTGCGTAAATCTTAAGATTTTTGAGCACGAAGGACTCCATCTTCATGGCGCATAATTTGCAAGTTTGGTACTTTACGTAAAGCAGTATAAGAAGGTTGTTGGTGTAGGACAGAAGTTTTACCAACAACATTTTTACGCTGCACACGTTTAGGTACATTTACATTAGATGTGCAAACATCATTGTGAATTTTATCTACACTGTCACAGACAGGAGACTTACCTTTACGCGTAAAACGTAAAAATTGATTATCTAGCATGTCACAAACGGAAGATTTTGTTTTACGCGAGGAGCGTAATTTGTGTGCGTCTACCACGTCACAGACGGGAGACTTATTTTTACACTCAGAAGCATTAGAATCTGCCACATTACAAATAGGAGACTCATTCTTATGCCTTGAGCATAAAACTTGGTTTTTACCCACTGGGCGTAAAACCTGGTTCTTACGTAACGGGCGTGGAACCTGATCATCTATACCGTCACAGACGGGAGACAAATTGTCACACTTAGAGAGCGACGCCGAAGTAAGGACTGCCTCGTTATGAACGGGAGCCCCTACGACAGGAGTGGGAAGAATTCCCTTGCTATCAGAAGCAACAGAGAGATCAGCAGCTACTTTGGATTTAGGGATCCAAACTTTTCGTGCTTTGCGAGACTTTTGAATATTGGAGCAGCGAGAACCACCCCCAGTTCGGAGTATTTCTTCGTAGGCAGTCTGGTCGAAGTGCACAACCAGAGTCTTCTTGGTCGAACCGACCGAAACATCATCATATTGAGCAATTGCCTCCTCGTCAGAGGAGAAGGTCGTCCCCAGCAGAGTCGTCATTTTTGTTTTACTTAACAAAATGCCTTGGAGAAATTGGCTTTTGAAAATAAAACGAGAAAAAGTACAAGAAGTACAAATTTGATTCTGGGAAAGTATTGCTATGGAAGTCTGATTCGTAAATGATCACTTTGTTCCTTGGACCATATGATGATGATGAAGATCACTGCTTGAAGTAGAACAACTGGAAGAACTAAGTCACCAGAAAGGTATCGACGCACTTGGGTACTGATGGCGAGGCCGAATGCTTTCCTGCTTTGCTTTACTTTGTTCTGAAAGAAAGGTTGAAGAAGAATGCTCTGGAGAATCAAAATCTCTAAGTTTTGATCTCTGTATTCTCTTCTGTCTCTGTGTGTGTTATGAGAAAAATAAGTCTATTTATAGACTTGGGCTCTTGTGCGTAAAAACTCAGCAAAAGTTCCATCTTTACGCTAACAACTGCCACCCACGATCGAAGCTATCCTCTGCATATATTGACATGTGTCCCATCATTTCAGTAAGAATAGAATGTATGTACACACGTTCTTCGAGAAGAATGACATGAAAGCCACGTAAGCAAACCACGTTCCAAACTGGTGGAGGAGAATAGGGCGTAAAAATAGCCCCAATGTACTCTGAGCATAAAGCAGTAGATTAGGCGTAAAATAGCCCTGACATAGACTTCCCGCGTAAAGTGGTTGTTAAATAACCTTGAGCGTAAAAGCAGCTCAAATAGACTTTACGCATACGTCGACTGTTGAGCGTAAAGGCTCGTATAATCTTCGTGTGTAAAAAGAAGCCGTAGTGTGAGCGTAAAGTAGCTCAATCCACATACTAAACGACAACATTGGTCTCTATGTAAAAACAAATCCCTTTGTGGTATATGCCATCATTAATATCTCCATGTCAGAGTTTGCATTAAATACGAGATTTGACAGCTTTGTCCAGCGTAAAAGTGGCTGATCAGTCCTTGGCGTAAAACCATGGGTGTAGACCCGAGCGTAAAATGATCAGCCTGCTTAGGCATAAAGCGATTAGCCTTGTCTTGGGCGTAAAGAGATTAACCGCTCTGCTTGGCATAAAACAGATCACTTATGAATGAGATGACTCTTTCTTTGAAGCACTTTTTACGCTCCTACATGCACTCACTTAGGAAAGACATAACTCCGTAATTAAGTACAACTCTTGCGACTGCGAATGTGTCTAACGACATTGGTTTGATATGGTAAGACTAGTTAAGAATTTAGTCATCAGAAGAGAAATATCATAATTGTATAGCAGATAACGTACACAAGCTCTAAACACACAACAATCAGCAATGAGAAATACTAGCAAATAATTATTCAAGCTTTGGCACGATTTACATCATACAATAGTAGCTCTAAGCCGAGTGACTTAGCTCTCTCCGTGTTACAGGTATTTGTTAACTCAGATATAGCTAGATATATTTTAACTCATAGTTGAAAGTTTATATGCAACTGGTGTAACAATGACACCATCCTTCCTAGCTTCCTGAACCGCATTGGAGAGCGGCTGCCGATTAGTCTTTAGTGAAATCATGTCAACATCAGGACAAAAATTTGTAAAGAAATTTTCTTGTAACATAGTTTGATGAACTCATTCCTCAATAGTTATGAATCGTGCAGCCTCGGAGACCATTTGAATCACCATTTGAATCAAAATGATGAGAGAACGAGCCAAATATGTTTGCTTTTTAACTATAGAAAAGTAGTATAGATCGAAAATTGAATGGACTACTTCATTGATTCCCAAATCAATATTAATTCAATTATCTCCTATAAGACGTTGAAGGCCTGTGTAGCTGCCTTCAAAAGAATACCGACGTCGGTTGTTACCATACAATTGAGGATTGTCAGGAGTATTGTGAAGAAAAAAAGATTAACGCAGAGCTTGATAAGCTATCAAGTATGCATTGGTGAGATTCAACACTAACGTGATTAGGTCGTCATTCCAGTCAAAAAGATCTACAAATAGAACCTCCTCTAGAGGACCGGACGAAGCACTGTAGGTCTGTAGGTATCCATGGTGCACCCCATGACACGGAAATCCAGTTTGTCTTCGTCTTCAATCATTGACAAAGTCTTCAAGCACATCTAAGATAATGGTCCAACAAGGATGGCCCACCAAACCCATATAGTTGACAAGACCAACCACATATTCATATTCACTCTCTCTACAAAATGTTAATAAATAGAATTAATGTTAGAATTACAATATTAATGAACAATGGCCAGGTAATACGACTTCGACATGTTTTCCAATTTAATGAACCCGTCGAAGTAGACAACAAGTCAATGAACCGAGACAATATATGGACTTCTTATTGATTGGATTGAGATATAGACTTGCTTGATAGTTGTATTCAATCCATAGTCAAAAAAAAATCTACAACTGAATATAACTATCAAGCAAGTTATATCTCAATCCAATCAATAAGAAGTACATATATTGTCTCGGTTCATTGACTTGTTGTATACTTCGACGGGTCCATTAAATTGGAAACATGGCGAAGTCGTAGTACTTGGCTAATGTTCATTAACATTGTAATTAAAACATTAAGTCTATTCATTAACATTGTGTAGAGAAAGTGAATTTGAATATGTGGTTGGTCTTTTCAACCATATGGGTTTGGTGGGCTGTCCTTGTTGGACCATTATCTTGGGTGTGCTCGAAGACTTTGTTAGTGATTGGAGACAAAGATAAACTGGAGTTCCATGTCGTGGGGTGCACCACAGTTACCTATACATCTACAGTGCTCCGCCCGGTTCTCAAGAAGAGGTTCTCTTTGTATAACTTTTTGATTGCGATGACGACCGAATCACCTTAGTGCCGAATCTCACTAATGCAAACTTGATAGTTTATCAAGCTCTGGTTTATTCTTTTTTTCTTGCCAATACTCCTGACAATCCTAAATTGTATGGTCACAATCGACATCGGTATTCTTTTGAGGGTAGCTACACAGGCCTTCAACGTCTTATAGCTAGGAGATAATTGAATTTATATTGATTTGGGTATCAGTGAACTAGCCCATTCAATTTTTGATCTATACTACATTTCTATGGTTAAGATCAAAATCTTTGTCTCATCCTCTCTTCATTTTGATTCAAATGGTGATTCAAATGGTCTCCGAGGCTGTACGATTCAGAACTATTTAGGAACGAGTTCGTCAAACCATGCTACAAGAAAGTTTCTGTACAAATTTTTTGTTAACATGATTTCAACATAGACCAACCGGCAGTCCCTCTCCAATGTGGTTCGAGAAGCTAGGGAGGATGGTGTCTTTGTTACACCACTTACACTACAAACTTCCAACTATGAGTTAACATATATCTATATCTGAGTTAACATATATATGTACATAACACGGGGGGAGCTACGTCACTCGGCTTAAAACTACTATTGTATGATGTAAACTCCCCAAAGATTGAATAAATGTTTGCCAGTATTTCTCATTGCTAAGTGTTGTGTGTTTAGAGCCTGTGTTATCTGCTATACAAATTTCCTATGATCAATAAAATTCTATTATTGAGTGATCCAAATATGTTATTTCTCGTCTGATGTTAGTCTACCATATCAAATCAATGTTGTTATACAAATTTGCAGTAGCAAAAGTTGTACTTAATTATGGAATTATGTCTTTCTAAGTTTGAGTCCACTATAACAAACATACATTTTTATGACGGCTAAAAAGCGTTATAAATAGCTTTTTATAACGCTTTTTAGCAAGCGCCCAAGTGTTATAAATACCACTATTAAAGTATTTTTTTTTAAAAATATATGTTATAAACTTTGTGTATATATAACACGTATTTTTAAAGTGTTATAAATGGGATGTACATACATTGAACACTTATTTTTCAATGTGTTATAAATATGATACACATATATAACACTTATTTTCAAAGCATTTTAAATGAGGTACTTGAATAATACATTTTTCAAAGCGTCAAAAAGTAATAATAATCAAGTAGTTTCCAATTATTTCTAATACTACTCGATTTTTGTTCAATTTTAGAAAGAAAAAAAATTATATATCAAATACAATAAATATATATTTAAGATATCAATTCAGAAACTCTTAAAACATTTATTTTGAATTCAATATATATATATATATATATATATATATATATATATATATATATATATATATATATATATATATATATATATATATATATATATATATATATACAATCCAGTCTCAAAAAGACAAACTATCATATCTTACCTTTTTTCAAAATAGATCCAAAAACATATAGAGTTGCACTATTAAACTAAATCTCGTCCACTCTAAAAAAATTATATATATAACTTCAATATTAGGTTCCATTCATTTGTATATATACAAATTCACATGTCCACTTCTGTAAACCAAATACTACCCTAGTTACTCGTACCACATCTTGTGTTGGGTTATATCTCGTTTCCGGTTGAGCGCTCAAATGGGTGGTGACAATGGAGTTGTTAATTTAGTCTCATATCGTTTAGGAGGTGGGATCATGTGGTGTAGATAATTGGAATTGGTTCAGGCCTTACATGAGAATTCTTTTTTAAGGCATATGGGTCCAATTTAATATCGCACCTCATGGACCAACTCTGGTTCGGGTCACACCGCGTTTATAATGCCCCAGTTCCAAAATACGTAGGACTTGGATACGTAAACATGCCTGCTACATACCAAGTGGACTCTAGTCTAGCTTGAATACGTATAAGCTGTCTACGTTGGATAGTTATATTTATATATCTTTATGATAATTCTATATCTCTATCCACTGAAGATAAATTTATCGTAAGAACAAGTACACTAATGTTGATGAGGCATTAACACACAAGATCCGACAAATAACCAAGAATAGACAATGTATAATAAATTTGATCAGACTCTATTACAATCGTCCGAACAGGCTCATAGAGAATAATAAAGCTTCCAAAAGTAGGCTATACAGTAGCATGGTCAAGGTAAAATAAAATATAATATTGGACGAATATGAAAAGGTATGAACTAAATATATATACCTGAAATCTTGGAGAAATAAACATCAATCCTCCAATGTATTCTATTTTGATAACTTCAGCTAATATCTGGAGAGATCAGCAGGTCCTCAGGGGACTAGCAAGATATATATATAAACATGCCAAATGTAACAGTATAAAATATGCAAAAAACATAAAAAATAGTCGTGAATAAATCAACT
>JANAVB010014147.1:150000-198042 GCA_029216955.1 Iris pallida
GTTGCCCAGGTGTAGCCTAATAGCCTGTTCGGCGAGGTTACGTCCGATAAGGATACGACGCCAAGCCGCCGAAGATCTGCTATTGGACGTAGCCTCCGAAGGATGGATGTGCTTGAAGTACCTGGATTTCATGAATCTGGTCCATAAATTCTTGGTCGTGCGAAGATGCCACCACAGTTTCATCGAGAAAGCCTGAACGATGTAGGTGAGTTTGGTAAATCCCAGTCCCCCTGCCGCGATCGGCTGAGCCAATGAGTCCCAACTCGCCCAATGGTACTTATCATGACCGTTGTAATGCCCCCAAAAGAAGTTACAAAAGATCTGCTCGATCGTAGTGAGAACCTTCAATGGCGGGGAACAAACGGCTAGAGTATGGATTGGGATAGAGGTAAGCACTTGCTTGATGAGGATCATCTTGCCTCCTGGGGATAAGGTGGCATTGTGCCACCCTTCAATTATGTTCCTGATTCTAATGATTAACTTCTCGTAGATCCTGGCATTAGATTTCCCGTACACGAGGAGGCAACCGAGATATTTGAATGGGGGATGATCAACAGAGAAGGATGTTAAGTTGGAGATCCTGCTAGCATGCTCGGTGTTGATGTTGTGGTGGGCATAGATGACGCTTTTGGAAGTGTTGATTTTCTGTCCTGAGCAAACGGAGTACCGCTGCAGGGTATTGTGGACCACTTGAACTGTCCCTTCGTCCCCAGAAGAAAACATGAGAAGGTTGTCGGCAAAGGCCAGATGGGTAATAGTAGGACATCCGCTGGCAGTATGGTATTGTTGGAAATGCGGGACATTGATCATGTTATTGAGGTTCCTACTGAGGGCATCGGCCGCGATAATAAAAACAGTGGATGATACAGGATCGCCTTGCCTGACCCTGCGGCTGGATTTGAAGAATCCTTCGGCATGGCCATTAATGACAGTGGAAAACCACGAGTTGCTGATGGATCTCCACACTGTGTTGGTCCAAGTTTCAGAGAAATTGAATGCCCTGAAGACCCAGATCATAAATTGCCAGTCCAGCCTGTCATAAGCTTTTTCCATGTCAATCTTGACGGCGATGTTGCCTCCTCTGACAGGAAATTTCATACAGGTGATTAATTCCTGGGCTAGTATGATATTGTATTGGATGTTTCTCCCACGGACGAACCCGCTTTACTCGTTAGAGATGATCTTGGGGAGAAGTCCCGCCATTCCGGTGGCGATAATCTTGGAGATAATCTTATTAGTGAAAGTGCACAGGCTGATAGGCCGAAACTCGCGAAAAGATTCCAGGTTGTCTTTTTTCGGAATGAGGATCAGATTGGCGCTGGAGATGGCTTTGGGATAGGTGGCTCCTTCGAAGAAGGCAATTGCAGCTTCGAGAATGTCCTGTTTGATAATGTCCCAGCACGAACGGAAGAAAACCCTCGAAAAACCATCTGGACCGGGAGCGCTGTGCTCGTTCAGAGCCCATACCGCGTCTTTCACTTCCTGTTCAGAGGGGCGACATTCCAGCTGGGTGTTGTCGGTGTTGTCAATGAGACATGGAATTTGATCAAGAAAAGCGTTGTCTTTGTGGACCATTTCTTTGGTGAATAATTTGGAGTAGAATTCTGAGGCGGCTTCTTGGATACTCTTTTGGTCAGTGATGATGTTCCCATCGTCGTCCGTAGTGTGGTGAATCTTTAGCTTCCGTCTGCGGCCATTAACGCAACCATGAAAGTATTTCGAGTTTTGTCCCCGTCACTATCCCATTTCAACCTCGCTTTCTGTTACCAGAAGTCAGTCTCCACTTTGAGCCTGAATTTTAGCATAGCCTTGGTAAGGTTCAGGACAATCCTGGCCGCCGGGGAGCGGTCCGAGATGAACCTGGCCTCTGCACGGGTTATGTCGTCTTCAGCAATCCGCACAGCTTAGAAAATGTCCCCATGGGACAGTTTGCTCCAATTGGATAAGGCTGACCTTGTAGCCTTGAGCTTTTTACTCACCCGGGTAAGGGGGTCAGGAGAGTCTTCGCTATTCCATGCTGCTGCGACGATACCTAAAAATTGGTGGTGCTCGATCCAGAAATCGAGGAATTGGAAGTTTTTTTGGTGGGATTGGTATTATTTTTAATTTCTACCAGCAGCGGGGCGTGGTCGGATTCGGAAGAGTTGAGATGGGATAGCTTGGTGGTGATCCCCATCCCGTGCCAAAAGTCGTTCATTAGTGCTCTGTCGAGACGGGAATATTGGCGCCGGTCACCTTCTTGCATGTTACACCAGGTGAAAGCATTGCCCGTGAATTGGAGGGAGGTAAGATGAGCGTTGAAGATGAAGTTATTTAAGTCTTGCATAGCCGGCAATGGAGGGGGACGGCCACCAATTTTCTCTTCCCTGCAGGTGATAGCGTTGAAGTCACCGATGCAAAGCCAAGGGGAGTTGACGTGGTACAGGTGAGTGTCGAGGAGATCGTTCTACAGTTGTTTCCACTCAGTGATGTCGCAGCTTCCGTGGACCGCCGATAGGATAACGCGCTCGGGGAGCATTGGGTGTTCCATCCAGCAGGAGAGGGCCTGCCGGGTTTTCTGGATAATTCTGATGTTTACGTCCTGAGTGCCGAGGATCCAAATATCATGTCTGCCAGCTATGGCTGTAGGGAGGTTCAGGTGCAGTTGGATGGATTTGAGTCTTCTGGTGAGAATTTTGGGTTCAAGGATAATAAGAATGTCTATCTTGTGGATTTTTTGCAGCGTAGAAACTCTCCTTAATGTAGGTTTGTTCCTAAGACCGCGCACATTCCAGGATAGGATGTTAATCATTAATGGGTTTGTGTGGTTATTTTTTGTTCCGTTTGGCAGCGGATCTGGTTTGGATGGTTGTGGTCTTCGCGGTTCCAATCAGGACCTTGGACCCGCCCGAGGTTGATGCTTCGGCTTTTGTCGAGGTGTGGTAGATTCGGTAGGGTTGCTCGTGACGGTCCGATAGGAGTCCGTTCTGTTCTCCGTCAGCGACCAGGATAGGGTCATCCGCTGAGTTAACTAATTCCCCAGCGGAGTCCCGGTTGGTCTCCTCGGCGGGAATGGCTAGGGAGTTGCTGGTGCTCTCAATCTCAATGAGGGAGTGCTGAAGGGGGCAACCAGCAGCTTGGATCTGTAGACCTCTCCGAACCTGCTCGGGTCCGAGAATAGCAAGAGCTTCTTCAACTTGGTCTTCGATGGTGCGCGGATGATCTGCCTCGCTAGTGCCGGTGGTAGCCTCTTCCGCCATCAAGATAGGGATGTTGGGCACTATCTTGGTGAGGGCGAGATCGAGTGGGAGACATGCTGGCTCCAATTGGGCTTCGTCCTCACCCGAAGCAAGAGCATCGAATTGGGTGGAGAGCGAGAGAGGATGGGAGTCGAAGGGGACCATAGCTTTGGTGGTATTCTCGCTGTTGTCTGACTTGCCTTCATCTGAGTCAAATCTGGTGTGCGAGTTTGGTAGTGGGAGAATGGGTGGCAGTGGAGATCTTTCCTCTGCCGGCACTCTGTCTTTCCGTATTATTTTCTGCTTGAGTTCTGGGTGAAGACGATGGCAGTGCTTCGGGAGAGGACCTCTCAAATGACAGTGATTACAAAACATGATATGGTTATCATGTAGGATTTGTTGAGTGTGGGTCGATTTGTCGAGCTCGATGGTAATAAAATTGGGAGGGTCGGAGGAAAGGTCGAGCTCAACGCAAATTTTGGCATAGTGGGCCTTGGTTAGGTTGTTCGTTTCTGGCGCTGTCGCCACGTACGTTCCGAACGAGTTAGCGATACGCCTGAGAGCTGCCGAAACAAAGCAGATGAGGGGTAAATTAGGTAGAGTCACCCACGCCGCAACCAGAGCTGAGTCTTCTCTGGTATTAAAGCTTGGGGACCACTTGATGATTTTCATCTGGTGTGAGTAGTCCTTGCAGGTACCTTTGGCCCAAACTGTCCTGTGGTCGGAGACGGATGATAGGTGAAGGAGAATATGTTTGGGATCAAGAGGGACTACTCGATAATCCGCTGTGAGTTTCCACATGGCGATCGTCTCCTGCACCCTGGAGAGCTTGGGGCAGCCGGTAGAAAATTTAAGGATAAAAGTGTGGGAGAATGAGGATGACAGAGAGGACAATTTCGAGTCAGAGAAGGGGACCAGAGGCACAGGAGAGTCCTAAGAGTACTCGATGTCGGGGAGGGGGACGTCAGGAAATTGAAGCCCTTTCGAGGTTGCTAAGTCCGGACGAAGCTTGGTGGCATAGGAACACTGGCCAACTCCGGGAGAAGGATGCACGGTCGCCGAGAGAGGGGGATTCTGAGCGGGCAATGGAATCAGGGACGCTGGGGAAGGAGGGAGACTGCTGGCAGTGGGTGGAGAGGAAATGGGAACTGCAGCGGGGTTGGTGGCGGGGAGTGGGGCGGAGGGTACGCCATCAACAGGGAGATAAGACTCCGGCTGGCTGTCGGCGAACGACGGACGGATGTCGGCGGGCATAACCGACGGAGAGGGTACCCCTGGATCAGATACGCCCGAAAGGATCAGGTCAGCCTCGGGAGGCAAAGGTCCGGGAGGGGGCTGCGCCGTAACCCCGAGGGGAACGGTGGAGTGTGATGAGCTGGAAGGCGGAGGCTGGAGGGGAGCTGAGAATCGGCGGAGGGAAGAGAAGGAATGGGAGATGTGGTAGGAGGAGGGGCCACGTGCGCTCCAGAGGGAGCGTAGAGATGGGGGGAAGCGTGAGCGCCAGCGTAAAAAGGGGAGGATGGGATGTGCGCGTAGTAGGGGGAGTGGGGCACGAGTAATATATATATATATATATATATATATATATATATATATATATATATATATATATATATATATATATATATATGTAGCAAATGACCTCTAGCCTAGTGGTTAAGAGAGATGCATGCGGCCCAAGTGGTCAGGAGTTCGAGCCCAGTGGAGGCGAGTTCGCCACATTTACCCAATGTTTCAAATATATATATATATATATATATATATATATATATATATATATATATATATATAACAAATTATATATATATAAATTGCACAAAACATTTATGTTCATATATATATATATATATATATATATATATATATATATATATATATATATATATATATATATATATATAAAAAATAAAATATATATATATATATATATATATATATATATATATATATATATATATATATATATATATATATATATATATATTGGTCATGAAAAAGCAAAGCAATCCAAACTAAACTAAATGACACAACCATCACATATTTTCGTTTAGTTTTAGGTCTCGTAAGCAAATAGCTCAAAACAATTTAAACTGGAGTCTCTGAATAATATTGGGAGTAACTCATCAGTGATCAAAATGAATTTACCAAATATCCAACCAAGGAAACAATTCACTACAACCAACTCTAGCAAACTAGACTAATCAATGGATGCTTAAGCTGCACTCTGCTTCTTCAGTTTGGAGAGCTCCTGTCTAGGAGCATCCACAGTGGGACTAGTTTCAAGTGCTATATTTGGTCTTTAGCCAAATTTTGTAGCTCTTGATGACTCCAATGGACTCTTGTCCACACTTGAAAAATGGTAGAAAGCTAAGAGACTCTCCAAATTTGGAGAGTTCACTAGTTGAGCTATATTACTTGCGGGCCCACCATATTTACTTTTCTCCTTCATTCTTTTTTTGGAGTGTTGTCACTTGTCAATTATGAAAGAAAAATAAGGAGGAAAACAAATGGAGTGTTGCCACTTGTCAATTTGGAGTGTTTATTTAGACTATACCATTGTGTACCAACATGAAGAAAATACTCCAAAATTAATTATTGGAGTATGGTTTGATGTGATTTGGAGTATGATTTAGAGTGTTGCCACTGTGGATGCTCTAATAGCACCTCCTCTCTTGATCTTTGCCAACATCACCTTAAACCTGTCAAAATCATTCAAAGCAGCTCTCCTCTTCTAAACAATCAACTTCCTTCCCCATGAGCTGTTCTCCCATTTGTTCTTCACATCAGCAGCTTCCATGGCAGCAATCAGAGATTTCTTCTTCGAAATCCTTGCAATATCAATCTTGATATCTGTCAGGCTTAATCTCTTAAAGTTGACCTGTCCTCTGACCATGTCAGGAGCATCTACTAGAGCTCTGTTCTGGTCGACGATGACGATGAGCTTTCCGTAGTCCTTCCCGTAGTTGACCAGAGCCCCGAGCTACCCTTTCGATCTCGACGTACCTCTTGAACGGCATAGCTGCTGGAGAAAATTAGGGTTTCCTCCGATTCCCTTGCGGTTCGGCTGGCTTCTCTCTCTCTCTCTCTCTCTCTCTCTCTATATATATATATATATATATATATATATATATATATATATATATATATGACCATGCAGGCATGCATCTATATACATACTATATATACACATATACATGTATCTTAAAAGATATTTTATACTAGTTATGGACAACTTACATAGGCTAATGTACACTACCATATTTATACTAGCAGATTCATGACTTAAACGGAAGGAAGAGCAAGGGGAGGGTAAGATGGTCATTACCTAATTACATATGATATCCCAAGCTACTGCTGCTACTCTTCTTCTTCCTCTTCTTCTACATAGTTAATACTTGGTATCCGAACCTCGACGAGACGGTACATCTATGCTGGCGAGTTGGCGGACGCGCGTAGTCCAGCCTCGGCAAGGGTGAGTTGGAGGTGAGGTTGTGGTTCGACGGCAAAGATGCTCGGATCTGGGCGGTCGGCCTCTCCAGGGAAGCAAGGGGTTCGTCGTCGACGCGGCTAGGCGGTCACCGTCAATGGCTACTTCCACCGCGACTACCAGCATGATGCAGAGTCGCGAACCCACACGACGCAGAGTCAATGGTGCCAGCCAGGGCCTTGGCTCTATGGATACGCCACTCCACGGATACGCCAGAACCAGGTCGGGGAGGAGCAGTGCTTGCACTCCTACAACAGAGTCGACTCCAAGTCGACGAGCCACGGGGAGGGGTATGCTAAAGTCGAGTAGTAGGGGTTGGTTGGAGTATGGTACAGGAAAGATGGCTCATAGGAAGAAGATGAGGGTGCTCTGTTGGCTTGGGTTGGTTGTAGGCGTAGGTTACCTGGAGAACATGAGGGAAGGCTTCCCCTATATAATGTTATGGTTTTTTCTAACGGCACCACCCTTTTTGCTAGGGGCTAACCCAAAATAGTTGAAGAATATTACAAGTTTTCCATCAAAATTTTTGCTAGGGGCTAGCCCAAGCAAAACTATAAATAATAATTTTTCTTTTCATTTTCTCTCTCCTTCTTCTCTTTTCTTTCCTCCCTCAACTCTTTTCTTCTCTCCCTCTCTTAGGTCAAAGAATTTAAACCCTAAATCTTTTTTTTTCTCCCTATATTTTTTGCAAATTGTTCTCTCCCTCAACTCTAGGTCATTGACTTCTCCAATTTATTGGTAAGTCATCGAACTAAAATATGTTTCATGTTTTAAACAAGAATTTCATATATAAAAGTTGAATTATGTGTTAAATGTAGAAAAATATTGAATATGGATCAACCGGGATCATCAAATGTTCCTTCCACGTCCGAAGAACACGTTCCCGCAACGTCCGAAGACAACTTTGATGCATCGGAAGCCCTCTTGGTAAATACATTTGAACTTGTCATCGGGTTAAAATTCGTGCTGTGACACAGAGGACTGCCAACAATCTGGCAGTCCAGATCATAGACTAGGACTGCCAGAGTGGTGGCAGTCCTTCACAGAAGAAGGACTGCCAGGACCCTGGCAGTCCTACACATATGTAGGACTGTCAGGGTCCTGGCAGTCCTTCTTCTGTGAAGGACTGCCACCACTCTGGCAGTCCTAGTCTATGATACCTGAATGCAGAGTTTTAGTCAGTAAAGGTGTTCAAAATTTATGAACACCAATTGCTGTACAAAAGACGGTCTTGCTATTAACACAATTTGCTATTTATGGACACCAATCTTATGCACGGTCCTAATCTATGAAACCTATTTCCTTTAGGATGTTGTCTAATTGTACTAACCTTTAAGTTTTATTATAGGACTTGAGATCTTCCGATTTTGTGGTACCGACTTCAATTGCAGTCAATGTAGCCCATTTATTCTAGACCGATCTATGTTTTGAATCAAGCGAGGGTGCGGTACATTGGTGTCGAGAAGTTGGATGGGAAAACAATATTGTTCTAGTGATATCCAGATCGGCCCAAAATCGACCGGGACGACAAACTGTGGTGGTTGGCTGTGAAAGAGGTGGTGTGTTCAGAACGCACAAGAAAAACACAGTTATCCAAAGTAAAGTTCCAAGAAGAAATTTTGGAACGAGGAAATATGGTTGTCCATTCACGATACATATTAGAAACGAAGAAGAAGGGAAATTGACAGTAGAAGTGAAGAATGGAACCCACAACCATGAGATTGTCGAGACACTATTGGGTCATCCGTATGTCGGACGATTGAACAATACGGAGAAGAAGATAGTCGAAGACTTGTCCACCTCCGGAGTTGTACCGAGACAAATATATTCCGTCATACGACATGAAGATGAGAAGAACATGTCTACAATGAAGTCAATATACAACGTCCTAGCTTCTTTAAACGCTGTCCGGACGAAATCGAGAATGGCGATGCAAGAAGTGCTCAAGTTGCTTGCCGATAATCATTATGTTGAGTTCTATAGAAGACATCCCCAGAGTAATGAAGTATTATCAATCTTTTGGGCTCATCCCGATTGCACAAATTTGGCCAGGTCTTTTGCCGACGTGTTAGTCCTTGATTGTACGTACAAGAAAAATAAGTTCAAGATGCCTCTCTTTTATGTTGTCGGGTTCACCTCTACTTGGAAAATATTTTCAGTGGCATTTTGCTTCATGAAGAGTGAGAAACTTGAAGACTATACATGGGCGTTGGAGAAACTGAAAACACTTTATACTGGTCATACAGAGCCGTCAGTATTTGTTACCGACAGAGAGTATGCCCTAATTAATGCTATTCGTATTATTTTTCCTCAAGCGGATACATTGCTATGCACTTGGCATGTCAATCATAATATTCAAGCCCAATGTAAGTTGAAGTTTCGGAAGGAGGATGGTAAAATCGACATACAGATTTTTGACGAATTCTATAATGATTAGAATTGTGTGTGGCGAGCATCTACGATTGTCAGTTACGACGCCGCATGGTACTTGTTCAAGCAAAAGTGGGAGGCGAGGGAGCCGACATGTATTTTTACATCAAAGATACATGGCTTGAACCGCACAAAGAACAATTCGTCTTAGCATGGTCGAATGTGGTAAAGCATTACGGTACGACAACTACCAACCGTGTCGAAGGAACTCACTCTTTATTGAAGAGGCACCTAAAATCATCTCTCGGCAACTTCGTCTATGTTTGGCAAGCTATACATTTATCAGTAGACCGGACGGTGAATGAAATCAAGGCATCATTTGAGATGAGTTTGAATATAGTCAAGCATGAGCATAGAAAGGAAGTACTCTTAGATGCTTTAATGCGCGTGGTATCTCACCAGGCGTTGGCCTTAATAGCTGATGAGATTGAAAGGTCAAAGTTTGTCGGGCTTGATCTCGAGGTTTGCGGGTGTGTATATCGACATACACTGGGCCTCCCTTGTGCACATCAGATTAATGAATATAGCCGTGAATCCATTCCTATTCCAGTAGATGCTGTCGATCAACGTTGGAGGTAGTTGTCTATGATACCCCTGGTGAAGACGGACGATAATTTCTTCTCTTTGCCACAAGTGAAACTTCTCCATGCAAGGTGGTGTACCTTAGTAGGAGCAGAACGGATGTCCATTGAGCTTAAAATCCAAGAAATTGCATGTTCGGTGACTACTAGAATGCATGAGCCGTCCGTTGTTTCCAATCCTAAAGGCAGGCCTCAAACAAGATTGACTAGTTCACAGAAGAGAAGGCTGGAGTCGACTAAGAGAGATCTATCGTCCTTTGAGCATGTTGAACGAAGATTAAAGCAAACTTTGCCTATACGGAAGGGCAAGCTTGTCGTTCACCGAAAAATGGAGAAAATAGACCTCCCAAGAAAAGATACAGTTGCAAGCCAAACAACGAGTTTGTATATTGACAAATTTCAACCTGCACTTCAAAGTTACATTTGGTCTATTGTCGATGTCCCCGGTGATGGCCATTGCAGATTTTATGCCCTTGCAAGGCATCTTGGTTATGATGACAAAGACGGATGGAGACGGGTGAGACAGGAGCTGTACGAGGAGTTAGAGACTCGTCTTCCATTCTACTCCCGCATCCTAAGTGAAGAAACGGTTGCAAGTTTATTGTTAAGTATCCCTTGCACCGACAGTGTTACCGAGACAGATCATTACATGTCAGTCCCGTCTGTCGGCTATTTATTTGCTAATAGGTACATGATACCTGTTGTACTTATCTCGTCGGATATTAACAATACATTCTTTCCGATGTGCGCTCCTCCGATGGACCATGGAGTGTCTAACCTATGTACTATAGGTATGATCGGGGATCACTTCGTTATACTAAAGATGATCGCTCATTCTCCGATTCCTCCATCTTCAACAGTTTGGTACAAAAGAGCACCGGTCGAAGCCAACGCTTGGACCACACCTTTCGTTGATCAGATCAACCATTGTAAGAAGTTGTTGAAGATTGAGGAGCCAAGAGACTTACCTGCTGACCACTACGACGTCGAAATCGACTAAGTATAGATATATTTACAGTTTGCCATTTTGTATATGTAGGACCACTTTTGTATTCAGTGAAATATGAAGTCCACTAATATATATGGAGTAAATTTTGAGTTATATGTGTTTACCTGTGCCTACCTGTGTTATATGTGCCTACCTGTGATATATGTGCCTACTTGTGTGCTATCTGTGTCACATGTGGTTACCTGTGTGCTACCTGTGTTATATGTGCTTACCTGTGTGTTATCTGTGTTATATGAGTGTACCTGTGTTATATGTGTTTATTGTCACAGCGTTTCAGTTTGAGAAACTCTGCCACAGAGTATCAGTATCAGGACTGTCACACCCATGGCAGTCCTACACTGAAGTAGGACTGCCAGGGTGATGGCAGTCCTAATTAAAACTTGCTGTTAGTTTGGACTGCCACCATCCTGGCAGTCCTACTTCAGTGTAGGACTTCCATGGGTGTGGCAGTCCTAAGTCTAATACTCTGTGATGATTTTTATGTGTGAATAAAATCATCACAGAGTTTCAAACTTAGGACTGCCACACCCATGGCAGTCCTACACTGAAGTAGAACTGCCAGGGTGGTGGCAGTCCTAACTGAAACTTGCTGTTACAGCAAGTTCTAGTTAGGACTGCCACCACCCTGGCAGTCCTACTTCATAGTAGGACTGCCATGGGTGTGGCAGTCCTAAGTCTAATACTCTGTGATGATTTCATGTGTGAATAAAATCATCACAGAGTTTCATAGTTTGGACTGCCACACCCATGGCAGTCCTACACTGAAGTAGGACTGCCAGGATGGTGGCAGTCATGATACAGATACTCAGTACATTAAAAAGAACAATTTATCACAAGTACATAAACAACAATAAATCTTCACAACTTAAGATTCATCACAAAAACTCAATAATCCAACTACAATAAATTCATCACAACTACAATAATTTATCACAACTACTTAGTCGCGAACATTCCACATCCAAATTAAGTTTCAAACAACCAAAATATCCACAATAATTCATCACAAGTACGTAACTATTCTACATCCAACTTAAGTTTGAAACATAAAAAATATCGAAATCCATCTACATATCATGCCGGACCTTTGAACGAGACTCCCTATTGTTCATGAAGGGGAAGTCGACCACGTCGTCGATGCGATCAAGCTCGTTGGCGACCGCGACACAACTGTCACTTTGGCAACCTCTTCGGAGTGTCTGCGCCAATTCCTTCACCCATTGAGACTGAAAATAAAAGTATAAATGAATTAAGTCTACAAACATGGAAATCTCAGTCTTATTACAAATACGGAACTCACCATCCTCACCAACCCAGCATACAAGACATTTTTGGAAGGAAGAGCTCCAATTGCTCCGACGACCACGGGACCCGGGTTGGTAGGGTTCGACAACTTAGGATGTCCGATCCCTAGGTAGTACTGCATGTAGTCCTCGCTGCAGTCGGCCATCTAGGTGACCGGTCGTCTTTCAGATTCCCGAAGTACATGTCGTTGCCACTCCGAGTAAAAGTCGGTCACCCAGTCGAATTCTGCCAGTTTGTAACTTAAAGGTTGGGTTCCGCACGGAGGCTCTAACAGCCGTAGTGTGCGCTTCGGCGCAGTTTGCACGAAGCCAAACTGACGAAGTACTCTATCGGGCATGTACCGCTCCTGATTTCATAGCATGTGATTATGCCATAAAATAAAGAAACTGGTTGGACCTCACGATTCAGCTCACGTAAATCCCGGTATGGATTCCAAAAAATCTGTAGGAAAACAGTTAACAACAAAACAAAATCAACATGAAAAAGTTAGTCAAAAATTAGTACCTCTTCTGGCACCAAACTGTCTAATACTTTACGAATGGAAGCCAGTGTTTACCAATTTTTAGTTTCTAGCTAGGATGGCCTCCATCGACACACTTTAGAAAGGTGTTCAAGATACTCTGGGTTTTCGTCAGCCCGTCTAAGCATCGAAAAGTGCTCGTATATCCATGCCTATTCAATTTATAAATGAATAGTAAAAATTAAAATAACAAATTGAAGTATACAAGATTAAAATGTTAGAAGTTTTCTTACATGTAGCAGAATCTGACAGCCGGCCATTGTCTTAGTCCCGACACGGGATGCGATGCCGAGCTCGCGGTAAAGATTGGCCAGGATACCTCTTCCCTAGGATATATCAATGAAGTCATCCACTTCAGATAAGTTGAGCATGTACCGAGCATGTATCGACGTTCCGGACTTGTCCGGAATGCCGACCGTTCCTAGGACGAACAACATATACGCACGGGCCACCGCGTCGACCATATCATCGTCATCGTCATCCACCTCCATATCCATGAACTGGTCCACCAGAAATGATAGAGGAATTCCGTACGACTTTTTGAAGCCTGGTAGAGTTGTAAAACTCGTAGCCGGAACTCCAAGGTGAGTTGAGACGAACTTGACGATCTTCTCGTACCATTTTACGAATTTCTCATTCGTGTAATGTTCTTTGGTCATTACGCGCCCGGTCACTGGCAGCTCCAATATCTGGTAGACGTCGTCAAGTGTAACGATCATCTCCCCTGCAGGGAGATGAAATGTGTTGGTCTCCGGGTGCCATCTCTCCACAAAGGCGGATATGAGGGCACTATCCATTGTCCGGTAGGCGTTTTGTGCCAAATTGTGTAAGCCGCTCGGTATGATTTTGCTTCGGACGGCCTCCGATAAGCTTGCAAACTGCCAGGACACGATTTTTTTCTCGTGACTCACAGCCCTAAGGATACGATATGTTCTCTGTATATCGAACAAAAAAATATATCAATTATGAAATACATATATATAGTATACTAAACTGGTAGCTTACAAAGTCATGTACATACCGGGTTCTTCCATATTTCGTACGCAATGTGGTTCTCAAAAGAAACCAACATTGAGCAACCGGGCGGATGGACAGTCGGCTCAGAAGGACCGGCCTCCTCAGAAGGACCGGCCTCCTCAGAAGGATCGACCACCTCAAATGGAGCAGAACCGTCTTGACGTGATAGGAGTCGGGCAATTGGCACGTAGTCATCGTCGTCGTCGGAAGGAGGCGTAGGAGTAGGAGCTTGTTGCTTCGACCGAGCTTGACGTGCCGGTGGCGATGTCCGAGACCGAGCTTCGGGCGTCGGTTCGGTAATTGTTATCGGACGCTCGAGAGGACGTCTCGCACGTTCCTTCCGCTTTGACGCGGTGGGTCGTATTCTTTTGTTAGCGGCCGGTGGACTGCATGACAACATACACTTATTAAATAATAGAAACAGCATGCAGTCACCCAACAATCACATGCACACACATTAGGACTGCCAGGCATGTGGTAGTCCTAATGAAAATTAGGACTGCCACAGTCCGGACAGTCCTCTTTCACAAGAGGACTGCTAGGACTGTGGCAGTCCTAATTTTCATTAGGACTGCCACATGCCTGGCAGTCCTACTGTTGTGAACCCGAACTGCCACAACGACATCCTAGTTTGTCGTGTTCTAGTGTTAGGGTTTCAACATAAAATTGGGATTTCTTGTGTTCAAAAATTAGGGAAGAGAACATGCAAGAGATTATAAACCTATTTTATCAAAACTTTTTCAAGAATTAAACAAATTCTAGGGTTTCGAATATAATGTACAAAAATCTCGAAGAAATTAGGGAAGAACGTACCAGGATTCCGGTTGCTTTGACTTGTGTGTCATCTCTTCGAGAATCTTCGTGGAGAGATTGAGAATGGAGTGGTGGAGAAGAAGAAATTAGGGTTTAGGAGAGGGAGAGGAAGAGGGAGAGAGCTTTCTTTCTTTTCTTCTTGAGGAGAGAGAGAGTCAAGAATGGAAATGAGAGTGAATTTTTTGGTTTGGGGGGGTTGGGCTGCCCTTAGCAATTTTTGGGTGCCCCCTAGCAATTTTTCCACATTCATGGGCTGCCCCCAAGTAAGGGCTGCCCCCAAGCATTTTTGGTGGTGCCCATAGAAAAAACCTAATGTTATACAGTGCTTGTTATTAATTATTGAAGATGGTAGATGTAACTCTATTTAATAGATAGAGATATACACCTGACATCTATCAATAATTTAAATAGGATTTTGTGGATTAGATTCGGTAGTTATAATTATGGGTGTAGATTTTTTTTTGAGTTGTAATAGTAATCTTTTTTGACTAATTGCAAACAGAAGAGCTGACAAAAGAATAATTGTCCTCAGTTATAAACTGGGCAATACAGGAAGGTGGAGAAGAAAATTTTGAACTAATTTTGTTAGCCAGTGCATAACCAGCCAAGGTATGGGCAACATTGTTCCCTATTCTTCTCACGAACAAGAATTGGATTGGTTGATTAGCAGATAGCTCTCTTTTTAATGGAGTCGACCAAGTCTAATAGCTTCCAAGGAATTAATCCTAAATCCCCCTTGAGGATTCTATTGGCTATCAATAAGTCCCCTTCGATGCTAATGTCGTTGACAAGAAACCTTCGAGCAAGTCGTAACCGACATAGATAGCTTCTAATTCTGCCTGTAAGCTTTGTTCTGGAGTACGTAGAGAGTTGAATATTTTTGTGTCAACTTCCATAAATCTTCCAATATGATCCCTTGCAACCGCTGTAACTGCAAAATATGAGGAGGAAGTCATCCCGTCAACATTAATTTTGATGCCCCCTGCTTCGGCGGTTGCAGGGGCGGATCCAGAAATTATAGTTGGGATGGGCTGGCAAAAAATTGGGTAGACTGGAAGTAGATAAATCCATATAAAAAAAATCAAAAAAAATTTGTATAGAAAAAAAATATAAATTTTTTTTTGGGGTGGGCTCCGGCCCACCCCACCCTACCTCTAGATCCGCCCCTGGGCAGTTGCCATATATCCTCCCTGGTGGTTGCTCGCCGTAGCTCACATATCTCTTCCATTCTGCTGTGCCTATCCCCATCGTAGAAATAAAGAGACCTCATAGCATAGTTGACAATGCGCTGTGTACTTGTACTTTTACGACGAAATACACAGTCACCTCTGGATTTCCAAATGGACCATAGGATTGCAGCCCCCATTCGGAGCGCATCACGAGCTTGATTATCATTTATCCATCTTTGGAGAAGAGTATGGATATTATCCTGATCATCTGTTCGCAATCCCAAAGGGTTAGCGAACCAAACTTCCCTCGTCACAGTACAATGTAGGAATAGGTGACTAATATTTTCTTCATGGAGGAGGCAAAAAGAGCATATTGCGCTAACCTAAGTGTTCCTCTTGCTGATAGCAAAAAAAGTGGCAATCCATTATGCCATAGTCTCCACACAAACATAAGAATGCGTGGGGATATGTTAGGCACTTTCTATAGTTTATCCCACTTGACAGATGATGCTGATCATGACGTCAAACTGCAAGGGTGCTGAGTGCGTATAGATTGTTATTTCCGGGGCTTGATCAAAGATGGTCGAACTAGATGTCGAGATCAGAGGTCCAAACAAACATTTTCCTTCTGATTATTCTCGCGATCCACGAGGAACACTATAATATAAATCTGATTACAAAAGCAACAATAATCAGAAAATAAATCTCATATTCTTTCTCGCAATCACAGTTGTTGACGGACAGAACCGAGTTACAACTCAGAGAAAAGAGAAGAAAGAAGAAAGAAGAAGAGGAAAGATTCTTGCTGGGGTGATTAAGATCACCATTTCTCAAAGCAAGATTCGTCCCACCACGATTTACTTCCCGGAACCAACAAGTTTACGAAGAACTTGTGGAACGCTCGTAAGTCAATATTTGAGACTTGAACGGGCTTCCTAGACTTCACAGACTCCCTTAACTCTATTCTTGGTGCATCTTCCAAAGGAGGTCAAGGGGCTCTATTTATAGAGTGGAGTGAGACTTCACCTTTTCTTCTATCCGATGTGGGAATAAAATATCAATACTCAAAAATATAGTTTGATATTTTGGATCATTCCACAATCAGCATAGTAGTGTGCCAGTCCACGCCTACCCCCCGAACACTCCTATGCATGCACGAGACAACCTGGAGTCCGTGTCCGAGTCTGAGTCCGCACAACAAAAATCAACTTGCATCCTTGTTGGAATTAATTCTTTTTTCCTTCCCATATGGCACACACTTGTGCCCCACCACACCTCATGTGCACACCTCAACACAAGCAATACATTATATTGAGATACTCACCATTTGGTGTAGCCGATGTAGGACTATCTTTCCTAGTCTAAAAGCAAAAACACCAACAATCTCCCACATATCTCAATATATGGGTTGAGTGTTCCTCACAGTGACTGCCAATCATGCATTAGGAGAGATATCGTTGACGACTTGAATCTTTCCGCATGGGTCAAATAACAGTATGATACAATAATGGACTAAGCCTTGAATTCTGTACTATGACTGCAATTTTTCTCACTCACATAATGACATCAGCTGTGCTTCCGGTTGCACATTAAAGGCCCTGTGCATGCCTGGTTTCGGTGTATGTATCTTGGGCGTCTACAAGTTTGCCCTCAAGAGACGGCCTGAACATGAGGTCATCGACCTCTTTGTAGTGCTGACTACCACTCTTCATTCTATAACATTAGGCTACCTGCCTATATGCGGTGCTACGCCGCTGTGACATGGCTCGCAAAGTCGAGGCATTACCCTTACCGAGGAACTTCTTGGTGGTGTCACCCCACTGTAGCATGGAGACCTTACACTCCTTTGTAGTGTTGTGCTACCATGCTTCCTGTGCACACCAGACATTCGAAATGCCTGAGAACTCATTAAGGCGTCTAAGCCATCCTCCCACAGGACTTGTTCTTTTAAGAGAACAAAGAGTCGACAATAGTGGTTACGGGTCCGTAATCCCTCAGTGTCTCAAAGAGCTATCCACTGTTCCGAATATTCTCTCCGTCAGTGGTCCTTCTTTGAACCAAAAGTTAGATGCCTAGTAGATTTTTTTTGAATTAATAGCATAAAACTTTATGGTAGAATTATAAAGACAGAATATCGCATCGTCTTCAAGCCCATTATAATTGCTGTGTCCTCGACCAGCTGGCGCTTGAGACCTTTGGTGAACAGATCGGCCAGATTTTCCTGACTCCGAACATCAATAACAGTAATGACTCCAGTCTTTATCAGATCATTCACCACCCTGTGCCTCAATCGCACAATCCTCTTCTTACCATTGAAGAGATCATTTGATGCCACCGCTGCAGCTGCCTGGTTGTCGCAGTATATCGGTACCGTCGAAATCTGCGTACCAACCACTGGAAGATCATACATGAGCTTCCGAAGCCATTCTTCTTCTTCTGCTACAGCAGCCAATACAAAGAACTCAGATTCCATAGAGGAATGAGAGAGCATTGTTTGCTTCTTTGACTTCCATGATATAGCAGCTCCACCCATGGAGAAGATATATCCTCCTGTGGACCTTTCGTTCTCTGCTTCTAAACACCAGCTTGCATCATTGAAGCCTTCCACTACTGTCGGATATCCGCTGTAGTGCAGTACATACTTCTGAGTCCTCTTGAGATATCTCATAACCCTCTTCACGGCCTTCCAGTGCTCCACACCTGGGTTGCTCGTGAATCGACTTAGCATCCCCACGGCGAAAGCTATGTCAGGCCTTGTGGCAGTAGTTGCATACATCAAACTCCCGATGATGCTTGAGTACTCTAGCTGCCTGGCGCTTTCCCTTGGATTTGGCATCAGCTTCTTGTCACACCTGTAAGGAGTATCGATCCCTGGAAGATCCTGATATCCATAGCGTGTGAGCATCTTCTCAATATAATGAGACTGTGACAGCGCCACTCCAGTGTCTGTCCAGATGATCTTTATCACTAGGATAACATCAGCTTCCCCTAAGTCCTTCATACTGAACTTAGATGAGAGAAACTTCTTTGTCTCAGTGACACGTGCTAGATCCGTACCCAGGATCAGCATGTCGTCCACGTATAGACAAACGATGACTCCTCTCCCGTCAGCGAACTTTGTGTAAACATATTTGTTCGTCTCACTGACCATGTAGCCATTTGATCTAATAACTTGGTCAAACTTCTCATGCCACATCTTGCGAGCTTACTTCAGACCGTATAGAGATCTCACCAACCTGCAGACTTTGTCTTCAAGGTCCTTGACGATGAATCCTTCTTGCTGTTACATGTAGATCTTTTCAGTCAACTCTCCATTCAAGAATGCTGTCTTCACATCCATTTGATGTATGACGAGCTTGTGAATTACACTCAGACCAATCAACATTCTGATGGTTGTTATCTGCGCTACTGTAGCATATGTGTCGAAGTAGTCGATCCCCTGCTTTTGAGAAAACCTTTTGGCTACCAGGCTTGCTTTGAACTTGTCAATAGTTCTATCGACCTTTATCTTCTTCTTGAAGATATACTTGTATCCGATTGGTTTAGCTCCTTCAGGCAGATCGACCAACACCCACGTATTGTTGGATGTTATAGAGTCATACTCATCATTGATAGACTCCCTCCAGAAGACAGCATCCCTGGTCTTCATCGCCTCATCATAGGTAAGTGGATCAGCTTCCACTTGATAGATGACGAACTCATCTCCGAAGTCCTTCTGTCTCCTCACCCGCTTAGATCTGGGTTTTGTGAGTTCTGGTTCAACAATTGTCTCTGGTATGACAATTTCTTTTTCTTGGACTGCATCTTCTTTGGAAGAGATTGCCGCCTCTGCACTCACATTATTCTCCGAAATGTCCATGATAACAATGTTCTTGTGCCTCGCAAATTTATCTTCATAGAATTCGACGTCGCAAGATTCAATGATTTAATCGATTTCAACATCAAGAAACCTCCGAGCATCACTTTTCTCAGCATACCCCAAGAAGATCATCTTTGTAGTCCTTGTCCCAAGCTTCTGAATCTTTAAGTCCAGAAGCTTCACATATGCCATGCACCCCCATACTCGAATGACGTTTAAGTTGGGTCTAACTTTGAACCAGAGTTCATGAGGAGTAACTTCGGAACCTGCGTACGGCACTCTGTTCAGAATGAACTTAGCCGTTAACGCAGTTTCTCCCCAGAAGCAGTTTGGAAGACCTGCAGTCAACAGCATTGAGTTCATCATTTCTGTCAACGTCCTGTTCTTCCTTTCAGCTACTCCATTTGATTGAGGAGAATACGGAGCAGTTGTCTTATTAAAAATTCCATGTTCTTTGTAGAACGATATGAATTCAATAGACTTGTACTCTCCGCCTTGATCACTTCTGAGTCTCTTGAGTTGTTGCCCAATTTTACGTTCAGCCTCAGCCCTGAACTCCTTGAACTTCTTGAATGCTTCGTCTTTAGACTTGAGCTGATAGACGAACGAGTACTTTGAGTAGTCACGATGAATGTAAAAAAATACTTCATCTTGGCCTTTGTGGTGAACTATCTGAAGTCACAAATATCTGAGTGCACCAATTCTAGAAGAACTGTACTTCGATTCACCCGTTTGAACGGTTTTCTAGTGATCTTTGTCTGTGCACAAACCTCACACTTCTCCACCTCCTTACCCCCACATTTGGAGATAAGCCCTAGACTAGACATTTTGTTTATTATTTTATAATGAACATGTCCTAGTCTATTGTGCTATAACTCAAGAGAATAACCAGAAGAAGAAACTGCATTAATCATTTTTGCAGGAGTTACAAGTTGAAGTTTGAACATCCCTTCGGTACAATAAACTTTTTCGAAGTATGTTCCTTTGTAGGACATCACTATCTGCCTAGCATTGACGTCCATCCTCAAGCCTGTGTTAGATAGCAGACTTCCAGAGACCAGGTTCTTGGCTATCACCGGTACATGCTTCACATCTTGAAGCGTCAGCGACTTCTCCGAAGTCAGGTTCAGTACCACCGTTCCTGTTCCTAGTACTTCAGCTTGTGTCTGGTCCGCCACTATAACCTTTTCAGATATAGGCTTGTATGTGGTGAACAACTCCTTATTAGAGCAAACATGGCAGGATGCACCCGTGTCCACCCACCAGTTGGTGTCAACAACAGCCGTAGCAACCTGAACATTCATGGCAACCTTGTTAGGCCTACCTTGCTCTATCTGTTTGGACTTTGATCTGCAGTCTCTATGATAGTGGCCCTTCTTTCCACAATTGAAGCAAGTCACATCTGACTTGGGCTTTGGCTTTGACTTGAACGAAGCCGACTTCACCTTCAGATGGTTGAAGTCCTTCTTCTTCTGGTTGTGAAAAACCTTATGCTTCCCCTTGGAGTCCCCCATATGTACCAAGTTGGCCTCTGCCAACTGTTTGGTCAACGTATCCAATTTGTTTTTAGCCATCAACTCATCTCTAACATTGATGTTGTGAAGTAGTTGATCCAAACTGATTTACATCTTCTTCATGTGCATGTCCGAGATAAAACTGCTCCATCCTGACGGAAGCTTGGCAACTATACCCCCTACAACAAAAGCGTCAACAAGTGGCATGCCATCATCCTCAAGTTTTTGACGTAACTTGAGGAACTCCTTGACTTGAGGCAATATCGCCTTGTCATCCTCAAATCGCATGTTCCAGACCTTCTCAGTCACATGGATCTTGTTGCAGTTCTCATTCGCCTGATAATACTTCTCTAGAGACTCCTAAACGACCTTAGCATGGTCCGTCTTACTGTATGACTCCGTCAGAGTATCCTCCATGGAGTTCAAAATCATCAGCTTGTAGAGATTGTTGTCTCTCCTCCATTTGTTCTGCTTTGCGGTTGTAATAGCAACTGCCAGAACAGTAGCATCATCCTCGTCTGGAATCTCCGGTTCTGTCAGAACGTAGTCCACCTTTGCCAGTTGCAGATTCATGCATATCTTCCTCTTCCAAGAGTTGTAATGATCCCCGTCGAACTTCTCAAGTTTGTTGAAACTTGTATCCAAAAGTTTCGCACGGCTGTTCTTCATCTACAAGGATCTTGCTTTGAGATTGTTAGTCCAGGGGCTTGATCAAAGATGGTAGAACTAGATGTCGTGATCATAGGTTCAAACAAACGTTCCCCTTTTAATTATTCTCGAGATCTACGAGGAACACTATATTATAAATCTAATTACAAAAACAACAATAATAAGAAAATAAATCTCACGTTCTTCCTCGCAATCGCAGTTGCTGACGGACAGAACTGAGTTACAACTCAGAGAAAAAAGAAGAAAGAAGAAAGAAAAAGAGGAAAAATTCTTGCTGGGGTGATTAAGATCACCGTTGCTCAAAGAAAGATTCGCCCCACCACGATCTGCTTCTAGGAACCAGCAAGTTCACGAAGAACTTCTGGAACACTCGTAAGTCAATATTTGAGACTTGAACGGGCTTTCTGGACTTCACGGACTCCCTTAACTCTATTCTTGGTGCATCTTCCAAAGAAGGCCAAGGGGCTCTATTTATAGAGTGGAGTGAGACTTCACATTTTCTTTTATCCGATGTGGGACTAAAATACCAATACTCAAAAATAGAGTTTGATATTTTAGATCATCCCATAATCAGCATAGTAGTGTGCCAGCCTATGCCAACCCCCCGAACACTCCCGTTCATGCACGAGACAACCTGGAGTCCGTGTTCGAGTCCGAGTCAGCACAATAAAAATTAACTTGCATCCTTGTTGGAATTAATTATTTTTCCTTCTAGAAAAATACTCCCGCATGGCACACACTTGTGCCCCACTACACCTCATGTGCACACCTCAACACAAGCAATACATTATATAAGATACTCACCATTTGGTGTAGCCAATGTGGGACTATCTTTCCTAGTCTAAAGGGAAAAACACCAACATAGATTTATATAAGGATTTGGATGAAAAGATTCCTGAACTAGCACCTGTCCAGATGAGTCTATCTGGGCCATCTCCTTCTTGGAGGTTAATATCAAGGATCGCCTTAGCTTTCCATTGTTTCACTTAACAAAATGCCAGGAAAATTAGCTTTTGAAAATAAAACGAGAAAAAGTACAAGAATTACAAATTTGATTCTGGAAAAGTATTGCTATGGAAGTCTGATCTGTAAATGATCACTTTGTTCCTTGGACTATACGATGATGATGAAGATCACTGCTTGAAGATGAACAACCGGAAGAAATAAGTCACCAGAAAGGTATCGACGCACTTGGGCACTGATAGCGAGGCTGAATGCTTTCCTGCTTTGCTTCACTCTGTTCTGAAAGAAAGGTTGAAGAAGAATGCTTTGGAGAATCAAAATCTCTGAGTTCTAATCTCTCTGTTTTCTCTCCTTCTGTCTCTGTCTGTCATATGAAAAAAATAAGTCTATTTATAGACTTGGGCTCTTGTGCGTAAAAACTCAGCAAAAGTTCCGTCATTACGCTAGTAACTGCCACCCATGACTGAAGTCATCCTCTGCATACGTTGACACGTGTCCCATCATTTCAGTAAGAATAGGATGCACGTACACACGTTCTTCGAGATGTGTGGCATAAAAGCCATGTAGGCAAACCACGTTCCGAATTGGTGAAGAAGAATAGGGCGTAAAAACAACCCCAATATACTCTGAGCGTAAAGCAGTAGACTAGGCGTAAAATAGCCCTGACATGGACTTCCCGTGTAAAGTGGTTGTTAAATAACCTTGAGAGTAAAAGTAGCCCAAATAAACTTTACGCACACGTCAACTTTTGAGCGTAAAAACTCATATAGTCTCCATGTGTAAAAGAAGTCATACTGTGAGCGTAAAATAGCTCATTCCACATACTAAACGACAACATTTGTCTCTGTGTAAAACAAATCCCTTAGAATTCTGTGATATATGCCATCATTAAATCTTCATGTCAGACTTTGCATTAAATGCAAGACTTGACAGCTTTGTCCAGCGTAAAAGTGGCTAGCCTGCCTTAGGTGTAAAACTGTTGGCTTGACCCTGGCGTAAAATGATTAGCCTGTCTTAGGCGTAAAGTGAATCAATTTAAGTGGAATGCTTTATCTCTTTGACTCATTCTATGAAGAACTTTTTACGCTCCTACAAGACCCCCTTCAAAGTTTTCAAATATCTTTAAAATTTGAAACACATTGAACAGAAGCGTAAAAGTCAGGATTTGACCAGTCAGCGTAAAATTCGGGATACGCAACAGTCATCCGCGTAAAAGTGGGGATATCCAACAGTCGGCATAAAATCTGGAATTTGAACCATTTGAAAATTCCCTATAAATAGGGTTCTTCGGGGAGAGAGAGAACTTTACTTTGTTTCCTTACTCTCATAATCCCAATCCTTCTCGAACTCTCTTCTTTCTCTTGCATTCCATTCGATGGCCCCCAAGAAGTCCGCCGCCGGCAGCAGCAAAGGCAAGAAGCCCGCCGCCGATTCTTCCTCGATCGACCACGCACAAACCCCTGTCCCGTCATCAGCCGCATCTCATCAAAGTCATCCCGCCGTGGCTCCTCCAATGAGGGGTAAAGCACTCCCTTATGGCCGTAGAACCTCATCGGAGAAGAAAAAGACCAAAGATCTTTTGTTTCACGCCAACGTTATACGTGTTAGCGTAGAAACTGAGATAATCAAAATACGCCCACGTTGTACGTGTCAGCGTAGGATTCCAAAAATACGCCCACATTTATACGTGTTAGCGTAAAATATGCTTACAAATGTGCCAGCGTAAAAAAACTGAAATACGCCCACATCTAATGTGTCAGCGTAAAACTGAAATACGCCCACAAATGTGTCAGCGTAAAATTTGAAATACGCCCACATCTTATGTGCCAGCGTAAAAAAAAAAACTAAAATACGCCCACAAATGTGCCAGCGTAAATTTCCCAAATAAAAAAGACTTTGAGTAAAAACAAAAGACTTTTTACATTTAGAAAACTTTTTACCTTTTATATGTAAAATTCAGACCAATTTATCTGCATCAAATTAGATTTTCACTAACTTGATTTTTTTTTATTTTTGCAATGAACTTGCAAATTCACCCTCTCGCAGAAGTCTTTGGCTCATCGGTTGGTATGTTGGGTTCAAATTATCTGGAGAATCTGTCTCACGTAGCATTTTCTCAATCAAATCTTGATTATCCTATAGAGAGGGCACAATTGATAGCATCTCAAGGGGATAGGATGTTGCTGTCCATGATAAATGGAGAATTGTTGAGTTCACTAGATGGACAACAATTTGCAAAACCAGCCTTCTTGTTTGGGGATGCAATTGACTGTAAGTCCCAGACACACCCCAAAAAGGAGTCTTGGGTATTCAAATTTGGAGTTAGAGCCATGTATATTCCGGATATGGACAGAGATTATCCTTTGTCAGCATTCGTCCATGCTACCCACCCTCGACAAATGATGTGGAATTTGACTCGCAGCAATCATGGAAGACCGGGTAGAATTGTTTTCAAGAGGGAGCATGCCAATGATATGGGATAATTTGCTAGTGTTCCCAATGGCGGTGTTACTTCTATTTTTGGCCTCATGCCAGGATCTAATCCTAGTAAAGATTCGGGTTTAATACAACCAGTACAGACCCAGATATTCGTCAACAAATTTATGAGGGCTGCTGTATTATATCCCCAAACAAACCCCAGACTGCCGGGATGGTTGACTCCTTTCACCCAGAACTGGATCCAGATAAGTATTTGGATGATAAAGAACTTCGAGACAGAGCTGAAAGACATTGGTTTATATGAAGCGGTAGCTTCCACCAGTCAGGGTATTCCCCCGAACCGAAATTTATTTCTGGCCTTGATGGAGATATACATAAGTTCAACTAGAACTTTTGCAACCCCGAAAGGCGAAATGGGCCTTGCTCTTCATGAGATGCAGTTTATCTTGAAGCTGTCAATGGAGGAAGCCCCATATGAAGAATACGTTCCCTCCAACAGGAAACTTACTGAAATCAGAGAAGCTAACCCTCAGTTGATTGAGGTATATGAAGAATTGATGTGTCACTACATGATTTGTACTACAATGCATGAAAGTATATCTCATTTGGCGTACATCAACAAGTGGACGACTTATCTCTTCTTCCATAAGGATAAGATATCCAAGGAAGACAAAGAAAGGTTTCAGGAAAACAAAGCTCCGGTAATCAACATAGATTCGACAATCCCCTCTAACAAAACTCGGGATATGATGATTGCTTACAAATTCCCGAATAAATATCTGTCTACAAAGACTGGGAAATTCCCTGCCGGGACTGAAGCCTTGAGCTTCCTTAGATACGGTAGTCAGAAAATCTCTAGAAGAGCTTTGCTGGCAGGCTTTCTTTCTTTATGGCTGAGAAGATGGGTTGTGCCGGGTATTGGTACTATTGACAGAATCCACCGTAGCGTACTATGGCCAGCAGTACACTTGGTTTTTAAAGTCAGAATTAACTTGCTATCGGCCATGGTGTGCCGAGTAAATGCAGGTTTAAGGACTTTTGGTGAGGAGTTAATCAACAATGCTCCTCATCGTAACGTTTTCCCCAGGGTAGAAATGCCCTATACTTATTTGATGGGCTGGTTGTTGCATCACAACTGCAACCTGTTGCCACCAGGCCCGGAAGATAATGAGGAGGTCTTCCTCCAAAAATTTAATAAAGCTACATGGACTGCTACAACTGTGGCGGATACCCGGACAGTTCTGAACTATTCTTATGGTTGGAACTTCTTCTATACCCGGCCGCAAGTTCCAGCAGATTGCTTCGGCATTCAGTTTGAAGATGAAGTCGAAGGAAGAGTTGTATTGCCACGATCAGTCTTTATATGGCTTCAGTGCATCAGACCCTCTCACCTGATGTACAGAAATGAAGATAATTGTGCGTTTGAACCATATCTACCCAGTAGGTTCGCTCGCCAATTTGGGTACGACCAACTTCATGTTGGTAACCCTTCTACTAGTTTCCGTCACTATGGGAAACTACTTGACGGTGCTAGGGGTTCGAGATATTTTAGTACTGCTCGGACTGGTGCTAAATTTAGAGTCTCAACTGCCACCAGTACTACAGAGCTACGTATACTTCATACATATGCTCATTTTTATGCTTCAATTTGTTCTTTCACCCATGGCTACAATATGAGAGGTAGTCTGAGGTGGCCTAAAGAAGGAAATATTGAAGAGCCGGTCAGGATACCAACAGAGATCCCTGACGATACTGGCATTCCAGATCCCTATCTGGAGGTTATCCCTACGGGAGTTGGGGAACCAACTGCAGAACCTATCATCATTGGCAAAAGTCGAAAAAGAAAACAAAGTGCAGCCGTCACATTTTCAGAGAAAACTCCAGAAAGAAGAAGAAGTCTACCACTAAAGGGCCTTCCAAACCATGAGCCCTCACTCTAGAAGATGACACCTTGGTTGAAGAGGATCATTTTATTGCTTCTTCTCCAGTCCATCCTGGAGAAGGATCTTCAGCCCCTCCACGAGTAATAACACCAAAAGCTGTAACACTTTTGTCTCCTGGACGCCTTAGCTCCTCGCTCCATTTATCTTTACCAACCAAGGCGCAAGTTACGGGAGATGCTACTATTGTATGTACTACTGATCGAGACCGTATTCCATCAGATGAGCTGGCTCTCGACTTCGATGATGATGACTGGGATGGCAATTATGATTCATATCTTGAACACAATGCATATATTCCAGGTATTGTACAAAACCTATACGAAATTATGTATCATGATTTTGTATATTAACTTATTTTGTTCATTTTGTAGATATCGTCATTGCACCAAAGCATGTGGCTCCTCCTCTTCAAGAAGAAGATATCTATGAAGAAAATGAGGAATCTAAGGAGGAAACTTCTTCTTCCGAAGAAAAAGATGCTGAAGAGGAGGGAGTACAAAAACCCGAGATGGAGCCTCAAGAAGACTGTCCTCCATCATTAGAGGTACAACAAGCACAACCTGAGATGTCTTCTCCTGCTGAGGACCATCACAAAGAAGAGACTACAGTAGACCTCACTATAGGTGATGACGGAGCTGCTGGAGGAGAACCAGATTTGAATAAAGAATCAGCTGTAGAAAATTTTACTACAACTGAAGCAGTGGAAAATCCTGCGGAGCAAACAATAGACGAAGATGCTGAAAGCATACTTGAGTCACCAACTGAAACTGGGAAAGTTGTAATAACATCTTCTACTGTTGCTACTGATCCAGTACCAGTTTCTGATAAGCAAATGCCAGAACCTGAACCAGCTCCCGCAATTGTCACTACATCCACCAATATTACCGCCACCAGAACTCCAGAAACGGCTGGAGTAACAAACATTAAAGATATTGCTCCTGAAGCTCTTGGGAACCAATTAGTTATGACAGCAGTAACAATAACAACTACATCTCAGCCTGTTGTTACACCAATGGTATCTGTAGGTGTTGGAGATATAATCCCTGAAGCTCCTAGGGATCAATTGGCTATGACAGTAGTAACAGCAACGACTTCATCTCATCCTGCTGTCGCACCAACAACATCTGCTCCCGGTCTCCAAAGAAGAGATTTATTAGATATTGCTGCCACACCAAGCTCCAGCATAGAAATGAATCTCCTGGTTGAGATTCATACTGAAACCTTTTACAAAACTCTGGCAACCCTAATAAAAATGGTCCTGAATAAGGGCCTCAGTTATGAGATTTTGAAGGCGGTAATGACTCTGATCATCAAGAACGTTGCTATGTTCAATGATGCTGAGAGAGCTGTAGCATTGGAGAAAATTGTGGAGGACCTTGAACAGCCGATCAGAGAATATCTCAAGCTGTCAAGTGAGACTGTTGAAAGTCTCATCCAGGAGGAATATGATGCCTTAACGGCTGATTATCTTGCTCGGGAGACCATATATAATAAAGCTCTCCATGAACATAGTATGAAGGTTGCCAAAGAGAAAGCCTTTTTGGCTGGAATAAAGCCCGTACTGCATGGTCACAGAGTAGCTTATGATACTTTGAACATAGATATTCATAATAAAAATGATAAAATCTACGAAGTCGAGGCTGAGTTAGCTCGCTTGAAGGCTGAAAAGGAAAAGATGATCGACGCTCGAAATCTGTACCTCACTCAGAGCTCCATTTTAGAAGAACAAGCCTTCGGGGCTGAATCAACTATCAGAACCCTTGATGAAGCCAAGGACAATCTGATAATCAGCTTCGCTAAACTTTCTCGTATTTGCACTCCTGAAGCTCGACGTACTGAAGCTATTAAGAAAGTTATGAGCTCTCGTGACAAGCGGCTAGAAGAACTACAGAAGTTGCTTCAAGATGTTTCTGCTCCACCTTAAAAGAGCTCCTTGTCATCTTTTATCTTATCCATTTTGTAGTGTTTCCACAAGAAATGAATAAAATATTTGTTTTGTGATCCTATCATTTATTTGGAATTTAAACAATAGGTATGAGATAGAAAATACTTATCAGAGGTAATATAGACATGACAAGTCTTTTAAACTCAATGATTTATATCTATCCAGAGGTAATATGGACATGATAGATAATGAAATCTTATTTTCTATTTTAGAGTATACAATACTATCAGAGGTAATATGGACATGACAGTATGTAAAAACTCAAAGAAAAGTAGATTAAAATCTATGCAGAGGTCGAATGGACATGATAGATAAGAAAAGCAAGTAGATTTAACGTTTATCCAGAGGTATTGAGAACATGATAAATAATAAATCCAATTAATCAACTAATAAGATAGAAGATTAAAAATTTCTCTCCGAAGAGACGAGTAATCAGCTTAACCAAACCTTTGTAGCTGAGGATTAAGAAGACAAATGTCATGAGAGTATACGTCAATGAACGAACCAACGTATCTTTCGAGAAAATAAAACGGTCAATTCAATTTCATAATTAAATGGATGAATCCAATGGAAAATTGAGGACATCATCGAGACACGCCTTGCTAAGCCAATTTGTGTTAGGCCCAAGGATCATTCTCAAATGGCTCGGATTCACCATCAACTTGAACCATGTAAGCTGAAAATACTTGCTCAGATTCATCACAATAACCTCCTCTAACATATGAGGGGTGAGATGTATCAGATTCAATAAAATGGATTTCTTCTGAATCTGATGATTGTGAAGAGATAGAAGAGAATTCTTCTTGTATATCGTCATTAAACATGTAGGACGGATCATATCCCAATCCATGACGAGTCTTCTGGTAAAACGGATCGCCACATAATGGTAATCGTCTACCCTTGCCTTGATTGAGACCTTGCATAGTCTTCAAATCATATCCCATATTCTGGATGATCTTGATATATTGTGGACTATATTTGTCAATTCAGATTCTTCCTTTATCTTTATCTTTCTGATCATCTGTTCGAGTAACAGGGATGTTTCTAGCCAGGCCAAACATAATTTGGCGCTTGTTTTTCTTATCAGACGGAACCACGAAATAAGATTCTTCGTGACGTTTATAAGTTACACGAGCAACTACAGGAAGAAAATAGGGAGAAGATGTTAAGAACTTTTAAGCATAAGGTCCAACATCGACATGAGGAGGAAAGGAATTTTCCTTATGATCAATGTATAATGTTTTCTCTGGTTCTATGTCGTCTTTATATTGATGACTTTGATTATCAGAAGATAAAGTCATTCTTTCAATAAACTTGACAGCCATATACTCGAAAAAGAAATCTTTATTGATATCAAAAAGTACAAAATGATCAATATTTACATCATTTACAATCTGATTGCTACGCTTCGGATTAATCACTAGTGGACCATCATCCGTCTTCTGCCTAGATTTGCCAAGATTGACAATCAATGGTGGTTCCGGATCATTCGTACAAGAAGTACGCCCTTTGACCTTGATCATAAAAGGTTGAACTTGGCTCTTAGCAGGAACATTTACTGATTCCTCAGATGAAGCTTGAGTTCTTCCTTTAAATTTGATTATCAAAGGTTGATCATCGACAGGTTGGGATTGGATTCGTCCCTTGACTATGATCTTCAAAGGTTGCTCTTCTGGCAGATCATCATTAATAGACTGATCTTCAGTAGATGATTGATCTTCAGCTATATCTGATATCTCTTTCACATGCTCTTGTTTATAAAGCCTTGAATTAGAAAAATAGGCTTCGACACCCTTGAAAGGATTGATATCAGCAAACTCAGTCTTCACAACCCCTTGGGAATCCACATACTTGAAGCATTGATGGAGAGTTGAAGGCACGATGTTATGTTCATGAATCCATGGTCTCCCCAGAAGGATATTGTAGGATACGTATGAGTTGATAACATAGAAGGTTACCATAGTTCTAAGATCACCAATCTTAATCTTCAGACGAATCTTCCCCAGTGGTTTACTCTTGCCAGAGTTAAAACCAACTATTGTAGTACTAGTGTAAGTCAGATCACTAGTAGGAATCCTCAGGGGTCTTAGCATGCTCTGAAGAATTATGCTAATTGAAGACCCAGGATCAATGTAAATCCTGTCAATTTCAGTGGATCCAATATATCTAGTGTAGCACAGAGGCCTGTCATGTTTGTTATGCTTCAACAACATATCTTCTTGTGTAAAGGTGATGTTGGGAATTGCTTCCATCACACTATGACATTGCGAACACGACACTGGAGAATTATCAGGACTCTTGAGTTGAGCCAAGCATGAATCTGCTTGAAGTAAAGCTTCACTTAAAGTCTCCCTGCTTTCTCTAGAAAGACGAAGCAGCTCAAATATAGATAGTCTAGCCGGAGTATTGGCTAACTGAGCTAGAATATCAAATTTGTAGGGTTTTATCACTACCCCCTGACTGGAAGTAGACTTCAATGGAACGTCAAAGCGTACTGCTTTCTGTTTTCCCTTTTCAACCACAGATGGTTTAGCAGGAACAAGAGAAGGTTGAGCTGGTAGTGTTTCCATTACGTCTTCTACTTTTTTGGGAGATCCCTCATAATCTTTGTGGTACTCTTTTCCAGATCTCGTACCAGTAAAAGTTTCTTCTTCGGACTCAGGAGAAGGAAGTACCATATTACAGGATTTAGTCTTCCCTCCTTTAGCCTTCTTCTTGTAAGGATTGTTATGAGGAACTTCAGAACCCAATCCAACAGTAGATTTTTTATTTTGAATTTGTAAAGGAAGTCGTATTCCTTTATTATAATTCAAACCTTCTGCCTTCTGAAAGTCATAGCCCATCTTCTTCATGAGAAGGATTGATTGCTGACTGTATAAATGAATAGGCAGTGGACTTTCAATAGGTGGTTCCACAGAGGAAGAAGAAGAGATCTCTGTAACTACAGGAGAATGAGGAATAGACGTCTCCGTAGCTACGGGAGGAGAAGGATTCAGGATACGAGAAAAAAATCCCTGTAGGAGCTTTTTCATAAGCAGCAAAGACTTGTTGTGCCCGGTATAAGGGAACACTATTCATGGCTAGCCATTGCTGATGAGTAAGCTTGAGCTTAGTAGGAGGAGATAGACTTGGAGGACATATGTTCAGTCCTCTCAGTCTATCTTCTAAAGGAAGGCCATCCCATAGATGATCCAAATCGTCAGGATCTGGAATAACATGAGAAATTATGTTGCAGGTTTTAACTTTCTTACCTTTCTTGGATTTTGAATTTTTACCTTCATCTTCTATTTCGGGTACTAAGTCAGGATGTACCCATATAATTTCACCATTCTTTAATGTGAGAGGCAACAATCCTTCACTTTCTTTCCTGCCAGGCGGGATATTCACAATCTTTATCGTCGCCTTCGGGATTGGGATAATTCCATCTGGGACTTGCTGTGGAGGAAAATCTCCAAATTGAAGAAAAACCATATTGGTTGTAACCGTATGGTCATCATTGGTTAAAGCGATAGCACCACCATTTATCAGCTCTTGGATTTTCTTTTTCAAGACATAGCAAGCACTGGTAGGATGATTAATGTATCTATGATAGATACAATATTTGGGATTGTCAGTCAGATTCACCTTATTAGGCCTCTTTGGCTCCGAAATCTGGAGTTCGCCACTCTTCACCAGACATTGGAATATCCCTGGGATATCACTTTCGTCAAAAGAGTATTCTTCCTTTGGCCTGGAAGATTCCTGATTATTCGGCGTCGTTTTATTCTTGGAAAGATTGACCATGAGGGTATCTTTTTCTTTCACATTACGATTACCAGAATTATTACCAGGATTACTTTTCTTTCCTCTATCCTCTGAGGCAAAAATCATCCCATGTTCACGAGCTAACCTACCATTGGCCTCGGCAGAAACTGCTGCTATGATAAACGAAGCCCAATCTGTGAATTGGGAACCCGTGAAGACAGAAATGGATGGTTGCAGATTCATCTTGCATGTATCAATTAATACTGAATCTGGCATACCAGGAGGCATCTTTAAAGTAGCCTGTCGGAAGCGTTCGATAAACATTCGAGTATCTTCCTTCTCCTTTTGTTTGATTTCTATTAAGGAGGACATGTTCATGTCCATACCTCCTTCATAGAAGCGGGAGAGAAACATTGCCTTAAATTCGTCAAAAGACGAAATGCAATTGTCGGGTAAACTATGATACCAGTCGTAAGCTGAACCCGTCAAGCATCCAATGAATACTCGAGTGAGAAGAGCATCATTTTTCTGTAGATGTACAGTCATAATATCAAAATAATTGATATACTGACTAGGAGAAGCCTTTCCATCAAACAATACCATTGATTATGGCTTGAATTTCGGTGGAAAGGGTACATCATTCCAATGAGGAGGATAAGGTTGCTTAATCCCTAACCTCTGGAGCTGATCCTTGTGCTTCAAAACTTCAAACTGTGCTTTAAGCTCACACACTGCTTGAATGGCTTCACTAGTTTGCGAAAGCATATTTGATTGAATGGTTGTTGGATGTACCGTAATCCCCACCGGAGATGGTATATCTTCTGGCATAATAGGATCTGGAGATACAGAATTTTGATTAACAGCAGGCTCTTAAATATTCAAAGGTATATCAGCCCCTTGATTATCTTGAGTTGGTGCTGCTACTGGTACCGGTGTTATTACTGTCGGCTGAGCAGTTTGCTGATTCAATATTATCTGATGCATGCTTTACACCATGTTAAGCATGTCTTTCAGTGATTGCTCAACGGCAGTGAGACGTTATTCTGTATTAGCAGATGACGTCTCTGGTTCATCTCCAATAGCCTAGGATTCAACCTTTCTTGAAGATATAGAGGGATTAGTATAGAAGTATGAATCGACACTATCAGTTTCGGACTCAAAAGATTGAGTACCCCCAACTTCTGAATCAGAAGTCTGCAATTGTCTGTCTTCTTGATCGAGTGTTCTGATATACTCCCTCAAAGGAATCAAGAAGTCTGTTGAACTGTTGTTGACCTGGAGTTTGGGACGTATTTCGTCTTGGATGTCGTCCTCTGTTAGTATGAGATGCCATGTTGACTGACACATATGACGGCTCATGTTCTTGGTCATCAGCTTGTTGTTGAGGCACATTAAAACTTAATCGATCGAAAACTGACCGTTTTGAAGCCGAACAACAACAGTTGATTACAACCTGGTGATATTCATAATGGTGTTTTTCTTGGGGGAATGTCACCGGAGATTGTCTGTTCTTACGCTTTTGCATTAGCAATTCACGTAAATCAGAAGGAGTAGAGGGAGTAGTCTTCTTTATTATATTTGGGGTAGAAAAACGTTTAGGGCTCGTTTGGTTGACCGGGTTAGACAACATAATGTAATTATTATTACGTCGTAGTTCTAATTCGGATGTTTGGTTGGACAATTCTTTGCTAGATGTAATGTAATTACAATTACAAGTTTGATTACATTACATCACTTTCTATTCAGATCAATTACATCACAAAATCTATGTAATCCTAATTACATTACATCCACAGATTTTAAATTACAATTTTACCCTTTTAACAAATCCCCAACTCCAACAATCCCGATCACACCCCCCTCCCTTGCCGCCCCCTTCCTCTCTGTTCTCTCGAGGCTGCGGTGGTGCACGCCCCCTCCGCCTCCGCCGCCGCCGCCGCCTCCTCCTCCTCCTTCCTCTGCTCCCCTTCAATCCCGCGCATGCCCCCGCCGTCTCCTCCGCCGGGCTCGCGTTCCGTCGAGGCTCCTAGCAGAGCACCCTTTGAATCTGACCGGTGGACGCTCGACGAGCCGCCACCGAGCCGATCTCTCCTCCTCCTTGGTTGGTAAGCAGCTCCTTCTTCTTTCCCTTTTTTTTTCCCTTTTTTTCTCTCTTTAGCAATGGAAAGTGTGTAGAATAAGAGAAGTGTATAGAGTAATGTCTTGAAAATTGTGCAGAAAAAATGAACACGAGTACACCAGAGAATAATTCATTAATAAATAGGTTAAACTTTATTATACATTTCTATTTTCCAATGTATCACCAATAAATATTTTATTAATTATAAATAATAAAGTCGGCATATATATATATATTTTATATATATATATATATATATATATATATATATATATATATATATATATATATTATATATATATATATATATATATATATATATATATATATATATATATAAGATATATTTGTCAAAATAATACAAATAATAATAATTATTTCATTATATTACATGTTAAACCAAACACTTGAATGTAATTGATATTACATTGCATGATTTAATTACATGTTTCAACCAAACATAGTAATGTAATTGTAATTCCATTACATTACAAACTCAATTACATTACAAACACAATTCCATTACGATTACAATTACATTACAATGTACCAAACACAACCTTAGTCCCTTGTGTATAAAGAAGATTACTGGCTGCATTCGCAGAACCAAACTGTACATTTTTACGCGTTTGGAGTTGTATGCGTAAATCTTGAGATTTTTGAGCACGAAGGACTCCATTTCCATTGCGTGTAATTTGTAGGTTTGGTACTTTACGTAGAGCAGTATAAGAAGGTTGTTGGTGTAGAATTGAAGCTTTACCAACAATATTTTTATGCTGTACGCGTTTAGGTACATTCACATTAGATGTAAAAACATCGTTGCAAATTTTATCTACACTGTCACAGACAGGAGACTTACCTTTACGCGTAGAGCGTAAAAATTGATTATCTACCACGTCACAGACGGGAGATTTTTTTTTACGCGAAGAGCGTAATTTATGTGAGTCTACCACGTCACGACGGAAGACTTATTCTTACACTCAGAAGCACAAGCATTAGAGTCTGCCTCATTACAAATGGGAGACTCGTTCTTATGTACTGAGCGTAAAATTTGGTTTTTACCCACTGGGCGTAAAACCTCATTTTTTACGCACCGGGCGTAAAACATGGTTCTTACGCAGTGGGCGTGAAACCTGATTATCTTCACCGTCACGAATGGGAGATAAATTGCCATACTTAGAGTGCAACGCTGAAGTAAGGACTGCCTCGTTACGAACGGGAGTCCCTACGACAGGAGTGGGAAGAATTCCCTTGCCATCGGAAGCAACAGAGAGATCAGAAGCTATTTTGGATTTAGGAATCCAAACTTTTCGTGTTTTGCGAGATTTTTGAACATTGGAGCAGCGAGAACCACCCCCAATTCGGAGCATCTCTTCATAAGCAGTCTGGTCGAAGTGTACAACCAGAGTCTTCTTTGTCGATCCAATCGACACATCATCATATTGAGCAATTGCCTCCTCGTCAGAGGAGAAGGTCGTCCCCAGCAGAGTCGCCATTTTGTTTCACTTAACAAAATGCCAGGAAAATTGGTTTTTGAAAATAAAACGAGAAAAAGTACAAGAAGTACAAATTTGATTCTGGAAAAGTATTGCTATGGAAGTCTGATCTGTAAATAATCACTTTGTTTCTTGGACTATACGATGATGATGAAGATCACTGCTTGAAGATGAACAACCGGAAGAACTAAGTCACCAGAAAGGTATCGACGCACTTGGGCACTGATAGCGAGGCCGAATGCTTTCCTACTTTGCTTCACTCTGTTCTGAAAGAAAGGTTGAAGAAGAATGCTCTAGAGAATCAAAATCTCTGAGTTCTAATATCTTTCTCTCCTTCTGTCTCTGTCTGTCATATGAGAAAAATAAGTCTATTTATAGACTTGGGCTCGTGTGCGTAAAAACTCAGCAAAAGTTCCGTCTTTACGCTAGTAACTGCCACCCATGACTGAAGTCATCCTTTGCATACGTTGACACGTATCCCATCATTTCAGTAAGAAGAGGATGCACGTACACACGTTCTTCGAGATGTGTGGCACGAAAGCCATGTAGGCAAACCACGTTCCGAATTGGTGAAGAAGAATAGGGCGTAAAAACAACCCTAATATACTCTGAGCGTAAAGCAGTAGACTAGGCGTAAAATAGCCCTGACATGGACTTCCCGCGTAAAGTGGTTGTTAAATAACCTTGAGCGTAAAAGTAGCCCAAATAAACTTTACGCACACGTCAACTTTTGAGCGTAAAAACTCATATAGTCTCCATGCGTAAAAGAAGTCATACTGTGAGCGTAAAATAGCTCAGTCCACATACTAAACGACAACATTGGTCTCCGTGTAAAACAAATCTCTTAGAATTCTGTGATATATGCCATCATTAAATCTTCATGTCAGACTTTGCATTAAATGCAAGACTTGACAGCTTTGTCCCGCGTAAAAGTGGCTAGCCTGCCTTAGGCGTAACACCGTTAGCTTGACCCTGGCGTAAAATGATTAGCCTGTCTTAGGCGTAAAGTGAATCAATTTGAGTGGAATGCTTCATCTCTTTGACTCATTCTATGAAGCACTTTTTACGCTCCTATATCCATTACAAAAACAGGGAGTAAACAAGAGGAATATTCCAGTTCCTCGCTTGGGGATCCATCAAATCTCTAACAAGCGTTGGTGTGGTCGTATCCCTCTGTCGAATATTCACTCTGAACCCAGGTATACCAAGAACCTAAGGTTCATTATTGATGTCAATCCATCCCTCTCTAACTTTTCAGCAGACTTTTCCCTCCAAATGATGGCGGATATCAAGGATACTGGCCCAAGTAGTAGAGGCTCGTCTACGTTTGGGTTCTTGCCAGATTGATCTGTTTTGCAGGTAGGTACCTATTAGTATGCGGGCCCAGAGTTGATTTGGGTTGGTGAGAAGTCTCCAAAGCAACTTGTCGATCAACGCTTCATTAACCCAGATAGGGTTCCTGAATCCCATGCCCCCTTCTTTTTTTGGTCTTGTGAATTTGTTCCATGCAATAAAATGCAACTTGTTCTCCGAGCTTGAGTGCCCCCACCAGAAATATCTGTAGGCTTGTTCTATGGTATTGCATATGCCTCTAGGGATCTTATATGTTGACATAGAATAAAATGGGATAGAGCCCAAAGTTGATTTGATCATAATAGCTTGCCCCGCATGCGAGATCAAGTTGGATTTCCACCCTTGAGTCGAGAGGTAATTTTCTCAAGAAGTCTTTTGTATGTGTTAATCCCACCTTTGTGAAGGAGGAGTAGATGGCCCAAATACCTATCAGTGATGTGCATAGGTGCTAGTTGGTGTATAGAAGAAAACGAGGTCATTTCTTACGGGGAAACCAGTTTGCTGAAGTATATGCTCGATTTCTCATAATTAATCAGTTGCCCAGACCAAGATAAGAAAGTCTCCAGAATATTTTGTATAGTCGAGATAGCCGTTGGGTTTGCAGACCCAAAGATCAGTATGTCATCTGTAAAAAGAAGGTGAGATACAGAGGGAGTATATCGGTTTATAAGAATACCTCTATAGAGATCATCCTGCTCATAACGATAGAATAAACGAGATAGGACTTCAGAACAAAGAATGAAGATGTATGGTGAAAGCGGGCAGCCTTGTCTGATCCCTCTCTTAGCCATAAAAAACCTTTTGGTGCACCATTAATGAGAACATAGAATGAGGTTGTCGTGATACATTTCATGATCAACGCATTAGTATGGTCTCGAAAACCCATCCCATTCAGGACTGATTTGATGAATGGCCAGGCGAGGCGATTATAGGCCTTAGCCATGTCAATCTTCATTGCAAAGGAATTTTTCTTCTTAGAGAGAAAGTTCATGGCATTAAAGACTTCATGAGCAATGATACAGTTGTCTGATATCTGTCTACCCGACACAAATGAAGATTAAAATGGTGATATCAATTTGTCCATTAAAGGTTTAAGTCTGGAGGCAAAATTTTTGCAGAGAACCTCGTATGATACATTTTACAGACTAATAAGACGAAAATCTGCCGCAATTTTTGGAGTTGCGGATTTGGGGATGAGTGCTAAGTGAGTATGATTCATGGAGTCCTTGAGCTCGCCACAAGAGAAGAAGTGCTGAACTGTGCTGATTAGGGATTCGCCAACCACATGCCAAAATCTTTGATAGAATAGAGTGGGAAAGCCATCAGGACATGGTGGTTTTAAAGGCCCCATACTCCTGATGATCTGCTCGATCTCTGCTGCCTCAGGAATCTTTCCAAGTCTCTTATTTTCTTCTCCAGACACCGAGCTAGCAAACGTAAAGAATTTTTGGTCCATAGGCTGTGAATCATCTGCACCGAGTAATTTAGAGAAATGATCAATAATAGTTGATGTGATTACCTCTTGTTCCGAGGTCCAAGTGCCGTCTCGAAGTTGGAGAGAGCGGATTTCATTTCTTCTTTTCCTGATAGTGGCTTTGGTGTGAAAGTATTTGGTACTTCTATCCCCCTCCTTGATCCATTGGCATTTCGCCCGTTGACTCCAGTATGTTTCCTCTAGCAGGAGGAGTTCATTAATCTCGTTCTCAGTGTCCCTCTCCAATTTCAAAGAATCTGATGTAGAAACTTCCTTTTGGATTGTCAGTAGTCGATCTTGTATAGTTTGGATACGACTTTTAATATTACCAAATGCAGACCGACTCCATTTATGAAGCTTCCTCAGAGTGAAGTTTAGTTTCTCCAGTAGACTAACTTCCAGTTGGGTGTAGATTTGGTGATAGGAATTCCCTATATATTTATATATATTTTATTTTATCCTATATTTCAAAAATAAAAAAATTAATTTCTAAAAATACTATAATATATATATTTTTTCTAAAAATAATATATATATATATATATAATATATATATATATATATATATATATATATATATATATATATATATATATATATATATATATAAAAGAAAAAATATTGAAAATGTAAGTAATATATTGAATCAATAACTAACTTTACAAATTCTCCATGCCCCATAAAACCTTAAAAAAAACTAAGCCGGCATCAGGATCCTAATATCCCCATAGATGTTGTGTAATAAACCACCCACGACTGTGTATCTCCCTTCAAAGATTCTCCAGTTTCTCTCATTCCAAACGTGCCAGACAGAAGCAAGGAGCCTAATTTTTGCATGTTTATAGGATTGATGGTCCTGATAGTAGTGCTCCTTGACCTCCTCCAACACCTCCACTATACCAAAACTATTCCTCGTCAGGTACCCCATACTATCTCTCTGAGACGGCCAAACTCTCCAAGAAACATTACACTCAAAGAACAAGTGACTCCTACTTTCTGCCACTTCTTTACATAGAACACAAATTTGGTCCTGGATCTGGATCCCAAACTCGCCCAACCTATCCCTAGTAAGGAGAGGGTTTCAAATGGCTTTATATAAACAAAGCTTTATATTGTTCGGAGCCCTTTCACCCACATGAATTTTGCCCATCCGACCTCCTAAAACCGAGGCCAGAACTGATTGTAAGACACTCGAAATAAGAAGTCCCATGTAGCCGAATCCACCCATTTCCATCTATCTTCCCTGACTTCTCCTTTAATGATAATAGAGCTCACTTCCTCGACTAACTGAACAATATTATGTACTGCTAAGTTCCACTAGCCATTTAAAATGATACAGTTGACCCGCTCCCTACTTCCCTGCATCTCATAAAGAGGCCACCCCATTCAGTCAATTAAACTCCTATGATTAATCCATGGGTCGAACTAAAGGCTAGTACTATCGCCATCCCCAAAAGAACAAATTATCATCGTCTTAATACGGTTCCTCTGTTTGAGGACAGATTTGAAGGTAACAAAGTAATTATTATCAGTTTGGTGGGTCCAGAAGTTATCCGAGCCGAGTTACCTACTGCTCAGCCATGTAGCCCACAGAGACTTGCCTACGAAGAATCTCCATGCCTGCTTCAAGGAAGCGATATCCCAGAGAGTATAACAAAGAAGGGACCGAGCCCCACCCACCCTCTCTTTACTTTATAAAGGTCACCCCATTCGATAGCATGGATCCCTTCCCTCCAAACAAAGTCTGCACATTTTTTCTCAATGGGATCAATGACATTAATAGGCAGCAGGACTGCCTGGAGCCAATACATTGCTACTGCCTTGATTACCGCTTGCACCAGTTCGATCCTCCCTCCGAACGAAAGCATTTGGGCTTGCCATCCCACTAACCTCTTTTGAACATATTCTAGGATGCTCTGGCATCCCACCTCCCTCGCGTAGTTGACAGAAAGCGGAAGACCCATGTATTTAACCGGCAAGTTCCCCACATTAACATTAAGCAGCCTCTGCCACTCTTCTGGCCTCGTACACGTACGGTTGAAATATATCGTACTCTTATCATGATTTAGTTATAGCCCCGTCCATCTCCCAAATTTATTTGTCAGATCCTTCAGAGCCCGAAGACTCCTATCATTAGGCTCCATGAAGACAAGAAGGTCATCGGCATAGATCAAGAGGAAACGATCAAGAAAAAATGCTTAAAGAGGGGAGCAATACTACCCTTACTAATAGCACGATCCAGGAGACAAGAAAAAACTCCATAGTGATAGAAAAGAGATACAGGGATAGAAGATCTCGTTGCCTCAGCCCCCTATTGGAGTGGAAATACATTCAAAGACTTTCTCAACCAACTGTTTGGAGAACCCCATACTTCTCATGACATGGCAAACGAACTTCCTGTTTACCGTATCATGGGCTTTCCTTAAGTCAAGCTTGATGCAAGCTTTTTGACCTCCCTTTTTGTTATAATCTTTCACCAACTCGTGCGCCAATAGACAACTCTCGGCAATCGATCTTCCTTTGATGAACATCGTCTGGTTAGGAGAAATGAGGCTTTGCATAATCTTCTTCATCCTATTAGTCATCAGTTGGGTTATGATCTTATAGACGAAATTACAGCATAAAATGGGCCTGAAATCCCCTAGGCCAGTCGCTCCCTCAATCTTATTAATGAGAAGGAGCGATTGATCTCCTTCAAAAGTTTGCCGTTGGTAAAGAAGTCTTAGACAACATCTACTACAATATCTTTGATATTTTGCCAGTGATACTTGAAGAATTTAGAGCTGAACCCATCCAGGCCAGGGGATCTAGTCAGATCCGCCTTTTTTGATAATACACTCGATCTCCTTCTCCGTAACCGGTTGTTGAAGAATTCTATTTCCTAGCTCATCCGTAACTAGATGTTTGCACACGATCTCAAGAAATGTGGAAGGATAGTCTTTCTGATTAAAGAGACCTTCATATAAATATATATATATATATATATATATAAATATATATATATATATATATATATATATATATATATATATATATATATATATATATATATATATTTATATATATATATTAAAAATATATATATATATATATATATATATATATTTTTTAATATATATATATATATATATATATATATATATATATATATAAATATATTATATATAAAATATATATATATATATATATATATATATATATATATATTTATTTATTTTATATATAATATATATATATATATATATAAATATATATATATATATATATATATATATATATATATATATATATATAGTCTATGGGCGTAATTTCAGAAGAAAACTCTGTAAGAAAACATAATTAGAAGGCTCTCGACTGAAAGTCGTGCTTCCGATACGTGACATAGCGAGGTGGAGGCAAAATGTTTTTGATTACAGCAGAAGACGTTCTTCCTCACAAACTAGTAGTGATTGAGACAGAACGTTTACACTAGAGGAAGAAAAAGAATGAGGAAGAGAAATCCTGCTGGGGTGCAAGAACACCGGTGTCAAAGCTAGATCCGCCCACACGGTCAGCTTCCAGGAACTAGAAAGTTCGTTAGAACTCTGGAACGCTCTGCCAATATGCTCGTAGACTCCTCGGCCTGACGAGAAAAACCACAGGGTGCCAACGCAGAAGCACTCTTATCTTTCTATGGAAAAAATCGTAAGAAGTTACATTCTGAGAGAGAAGATAGCGTCTACTTATAGTGTTTCACTGTAACCGCTCAGATCCTAAACGTGTACGACGTTGAATGTCGGATCCGCTCGTTTTGGAACAGTTCAGAACATGGACAACCACGTTCTGAGCGTTACAGCGCCACAGTGCGCCAATGCTTGCGCGCTTGGCGCCTGGCCCCCAGCGCCCATGAGCCCTGGTGCCCGTACGCCCTAGCGCCCATGTGCCCGTGTGCCCTCGCTCCCTCGCGCCCGTCAGCCCGTGCGCCCGCGGGCCCGCTTGCCCTCGCGCCCATGATTCTGTGTGCCCAAGCACCCGAGCGCCCGAGCGCTCAAGCGCCCAGTGCGCCCAGTGGTGCCCAGAGGCACCCATTGGCGCCCAAACAGGCGCACAAATGGCTACGCAGAGGCTCACACAACGAGCGCAACAAAAGCGACAATGCTGACGTGTTAAGTGCAAAGTGCGCCAATAAAATGCCACATTACGCCTCATGAGCCTATGAGCCCGAGTTCGAGTCCGAGTTGCTAAGCCCTTTGGGGCTTAGCCCCAATGGAATTAAATTGAGCCTGGCCAAAAAGCATGAATGCTTTTAATAGGTGTCTTATCCTTACCTCCATGTAAAATCACCCACTTGGTCCCCTCCTTAGGGTCACCACCCCATGTGCATCTCTCTACTCCTCAAGAGGGGTTATATTGAGATACCCATGAGTTTTTCTTTCCAATGTGGGACTAAACTTACATGGCTTGTTGAGAGAAAGCTCTCTACAAGTTCAAGGAAAGGAAAAACTCTAATAATCCCCCACATATCTCAATATATGTGTAGGGTTGAGCATTCCCCACAGTAACTGTCCATTCTGCATTAGGATAGACGTTGCTGACGACTTGAATCTTTCCGCATGGGTTAAACAATAGTATGATACAAGAATGGACTATGCCTTAAATTCTATACCACAACAGCAATTCTTTCCACTCACAAAATATAGTTATCTGTGCTTCTGGCTACACATTAAAGGCCATGTGCCAGCCAGGTTTCAGTGTACAATTTTAGGCGTCTATAAGTTTACCCTCAAGAGATGGCCTTTTATTTCTGTTCATACACTATTGGTGAGTTCTTTATTAAAGAGACATGGCATAAAGCCTTGCGCTTCCCTTGCGGTGCTATACCGCTATGACATGGCCTAAATCCGAGGCATTACCCCTACCGGAAACCTCATCGTAGTGTCATACTACTGTAGCATGAGGTCACAACCTCTTTGTAGTGCCATACTATCTAGCATGGAGCCTTAGTCTCCTTTGCGGTGTTACGCCGCAACGACATGGCTTGCAAGGCCGAAGGTTTACCCCTATCCGGGTATCTCTTCGTGGTGTCGTGCCACTCTAACATGAGGAACACCTCCCCTTTATAGTGCTGACTACCCTTCTTTAATTTCATCATACAACATTAGGCTACCTGCCTATTTGCAGTGCTACTCCGCTGTGACTTGGCTCACAAAGACGAGGCATTACCCCTAACCAGGAACCTCATGGTGGAGTCACCCCACTATAGCATGGAGTTACAATCCTTGTAGTGTTGTGCTACCATGCTTCCTGTAAAGCACTCCAGGCATTCACTCTGCCTGAGAACTCATTAAGGCATTTACCATCCTCATCACATGATCTATTTTTTGTAAAAAAATACATAGTAGACAACAGTGGTTATGGGTCCGTAACCCTTCCATGTTTCCAAGAACAAGTACCCACTATTACCTGATAATTTTTCAGTTAGTGGTCCTCCTTTGAACCGAAAGTTAGATGTCTAGTAGATTTCTCTTTGAACTAATAACTTAAAATTTTACGATAGTATTACAAAGACACAATATCAGAATGCTTTCAAGCCCATCTTCCTTGCTGTGTCTTCAACCAGCTGGCGCTTGAGGCCCTTCGTGAATGGATCCGCCAAGTTCTCCTGACTCCGAACATCGATTACTGCAATGACGTCTCTTTTGATGAGATCGTTCACTGCTCTGTGCTTCAACCACACAGTCCTCTTTTTTCTATTGAAAAGTTTATTAGATGCCACTATTGCTGCCGCCTGGTTGTCGTAGTATATAGGTATCGTCGGTATCTGTGCTTCAAGCAATGGAAGATCACACAAGAGCTTTTGAAGCCATTCTGCTTCATCTGCAGCAGCGACCAGTGCAAAAACTCAGATTCCATAGAGGAGCGAGAGAGCATAGTCTGCTTCTTCGACTTCCACGATATAGTAGCTCCATCTAGGACGAATATGAATCCACCTTTGGACCTCTTGCTTTCCACCTTTGAACACCAGCTAGCATCACTGAAGCCTTCTACTACAGACGGATCTCCGCTGAAGTGCAGTGTATTTGTCTAAGTCTTCTTGAGATATCTCATAACACACTTCACAGCTTTCTAGTGCTCAGCAGCTGGATTGCTAGTGAAACGACTCAGTATTCCTACGGTTAAAGCTATGTCAGGCCTAGTGGTAATAGTAGCGTACATCAAACTCCCGATTGTAGGAACGATATAGTAAAGCGTAATACTCTAGAGGGGGGGTGAATAGAGTTGGCAGCGGAATAATGCTAATTAAAAAGTTAGCAACACAATCACAGTATATAATCACAGATGAAAATAAAGTAAAGGCAGAGTTCAGAAAGCAAACGCAAAGACAGCGATGTATACTGGTATCCCTCTGTTGAGGACTAATCCAGTCGGTAGAACTCTTGCTACCAGTTTGAATCCACTATAGGAAAAAACCGCAAGTTTTCTTACGAAGTCCTTGCAACTTCTACAACGCGAGCTTTGATACGAAGAACTCGTCCAACTTCAAATGTGAAGAGGTATTCTTCAATCAAGCCTTCTGATTACAATCTCTCAGAAACTTCTAGACCGTACCGCACTGGCAAATCGACTAGAGGATTGTAACTGGCTTGGGATCTGAAAATGAAAGCTCTAGAAAACTCTTTGGAAGGCAGAAAACTTTTTAGATAGAGAGAAGATTGAAAGGGAATGAGTGAATTGAAATGATCGAAATACTTCTCTATTTATAGGATTTCCAAAGGGAGAACTCTGTCAGAATTCGGGCAGAACTCGATGAGCAAATCTCGGTCAAATCCGCAACTGCAGGAGGACCAAGTTCCAGAGAATTCAAAATCAAAACGGCCACCAACCGAACTCTGGCCGAACTCTGGCCGAGTTCTGTCAGGGTTAGGTTAGGGTTTTTAAAATAGGTTTTGGTGATTTTTGAAAACCTTTTTGAAAACCTTTTTGTAAACAATTTGATAGGTCATTTTAAAAAACATTTTGAACTATTTTGGGAATAGCCTATTTGCCAGTACGACTCGGTGTACAACGTATTCCTAGACTCAAATAAAATGAAAATTACATTGCATAGGAAATACAGACTCAAGTAGGCAAACAGATCTTCAGTCTTGAACGAAGTGAATATCCAATCTTGCTTATGTCCAAGGAGCTGAGATGTCCCAACAAGCTTTGTATATCCAGACAGAGTTTTGATCAATTATTAAAATCAGGTTGACCATATGACCAATGGGCCAACAATCTTCCCCATTTTGATAATTGACAAACTATGAATGATATAACATGAAGCTAGTTCAAGCGTGTGCAAAAAATATCAAAAAGTAGAAATTGTTCATAACCTGTATAACTCAAAAAAATGTTAGATCATTTTTAATTTTCTCTCCCTTTGTCACTTAGCAAAATAATTGCACAAAGAAAGACTCCCCCGCATTAAATGCAGAAGACTCCCCCGCAATGAATGCATAAGTAACAAATAGCGAGAAAATAAAAGAAATGGTATAAGAATTTAGAGATTATTATCACAGGCATGTAAAGTTGCTACAAATTATCATCACAGGCATGTATTTACATCAAAACATAAAAAAAATCTCAGGCATGCTATTTCACAGACAGTTTGTAATGAAGAAGCAGTAAAAAGAGATAGTGCTAAACAAAATGCTGAAATAAACTGAGATGTCATAAATGAAACATCAAAAACATGTCCATGAAGATAAAAGAAATACTGATAGCAAACTACAAAGTACTAATCAAAAAGATAAAAAACTTGGAATGTCGGAGCATTTCCAAGTATACAATAGAATGTCACTAGTAATCAGATCAGATCTCATCATCACTATCCTCATCAAAATCATCAGCAGCACGGCCAGCATGACCGGAAGTACCAGCACCAGAAGTACCAGCGCCAGTAGGATGAGTAGGGGCGCCAGCATAGAACTCGCCAACATAATCTCGAGGAGCACGATACCAATCATAGGCGTTACCGGGCTGGAAGTAGGCATGGACAGCCTTATCCTCACAGCGGTAACCCGAAAAAGCTGGATCTCGAGGGATGGAAGCGGCAGAGTGACCAGTCTGTGCGAAACGCAGATCGGCCAAGGAGTTTGCCATCGTCTGGTAACGGGTGACATCGCGGAACTCTCGCTCGCGAGCCATGTCCGTCATCGAGACGTGCAGAGCAAATAGGTGCTGATGTATGCCCTCAAAAGTCATGGCATACGGCTGATGTGGTGGAGATGGTGCAGTAGGAGGAGCAGGAGGTGGAGCTGAAGCAGTCCGGCTGCGACGAGAAAGCTGGAGTAACTTGGGCTGAGAGTCCTGAGTACAAGTCGATAGATCGATGTCGAAGCACTGAAAGATACGAGGGAGAATCATCGCGTAAGAGAGATTTCGATCTCTTGCACGACAACGTCCCATCATCTGAATAATAGTCTTGGGGACGGAAAAAGGAATCCCCTTGATAAGATGATACATAGCGGACAGCTCAAGCGAAGTCACATCATCCTTGGAAGTGGATTTGGGAAGTAGAGTAGAGTAGATGATGCGATGCAATTCGTAGTTGAACAAGTTAAGGTTGTTAGCCTTAAACTTTCCAGAACGTACTCTGTCAGGTGCACAAAGTTCCGTTTTGAAACTCGTGAGTGTAGTGCCTTCGGGGAACTCGAATTTCGTGATATCAACTAGCGGTTCACCTTCATTTGGAATCCCAAGAATCTCTGCTAGGAGGACATCATTGAACTCAATATCTATGCCTCCAACACGTGTGCTCACGTCAAAAGTGTTAACTACGAGATTGCAATAGAACAATCTAATGGCATTAGTAGCAATTGGGAAGCACAGTTTAACAAGCAAATGTAACCCTAATGCCTCAAATAAGTGACGATGGTCAGGAAAAATCGTCCATTTAACCGGAGCGCCGCTGCATAGGATCGGGTGGAAAAGTCACCGTACCATAATAAAGCTTG